>JAHBCN010004021.1:0-40000 GCA_019359885.1 Listronotus oregonensis
ACAACAAATGACATGCCTTAATACTTTGCAAATTTCTTGTGATACGCCAATGGACGATCACCAATCCCATTCAACGTTTAATAACTAATTATCTTAAGACAATATTATCCGTTACCAACTTTATCAAAGCTTAATTTTACTAACAAAAATGTAAGAGAAAAGTTACAAAATTTGTTAAAAAAATCGAAGAAAAAAATTCACCTTAATTTATCAAGAAATTTATTTAAATTTCACTAGACACCCGTACACGCCTTCCGAAGTTTAAAAGATGTAAATCTAATCTATCGACTTGACGACACAATTAAAGATTAATTTTTATCACTATAAAAGTTAGAAAGTTTTAATTCAAATTTAGAGATTATTATTATTATACAGTTTTTAAGATATCCGGTATCATTTGCCATTTCTGTAACACTCGGTATGGATTATTGATTGCCCATTTTATTAATTAAATTGTCCATCACCTTTTTCAGCAGGTACTTCCTTACAAATCCATTCACTATTCGCCTTTTCTTGCAAAATTTTTACTTAAAGGCCTGTCCTGTACTGTTCCTTTTAATCACTTTAATTAAACATTACCTTTAAACTTTGCATAGAATATATCAATCTAACCAAAAAACGTTTAATTTAGCTTTAGTAACTAAAAGAAATGCACATTTTTGTACAAACAATTGTAAACAATTTTAGTTGTTTACGAAGTAGAATGTGGTTAGTCAAATTCCTTGAACTAACACGAAGAAAGTAGTATATATTACTACCATAAAAAACTGACATTTCCATTAATTATTTAAGTAGAAGAATATTTTCAGCGGATTTCCCGAAAAATACGAAAGAAATCAGAGAATTGGGGATGGGGGATGAATATTAATATTGATATTGGTTTTTCAGGATAACTATAGTTCTGATTTCCTTTAATATTTTAATCTGATTCATACTCATCAAAGTCAACTACAACAGTAAGGTCTTCTTTGATTTCTTCTTTATCTTCCTCTTTCTTTTGCTGGTTGTTCATAAATTGTTCAAATAAAGACGAATCAGTTGTCTCTTCATCAAAAGCACATGAATCTATTCAATTGGACATTTGAGCAAGACTGACCTTGGCAATTGGTACACGCGGGAGAACACATTAACCCTACTCTTCTACAGCCACATTTGCCACTACAACCTTTTTTGCAATTGCAAAAATAGTGTTTAAGAGTTTTTCTGAAGCTGGTGGAAGTAAAGTTTAAATCGGTTCCAAAGTATTATCTTTTTATTTCCAACCCCAGTCTTCTGGGTTCAGTTAATAGCCTAACCATGTCTGAACTTGATAGTATTTTCGATAGCAGATGCCGATGTTGAAGAAAGACGGGATATTTGTACTTGCTTTTTGTTTCGGGAATTTTTGACAAAGGTTAAATATCTGTATTTGTCTATGAATCAATTTTTTTGGAGCTCTATAAACAGTAAGAAGAAAGCGAATTCCTTTCGTAATTTTTGTTTGAGGAAAAGAATCAATTTCTGTAAATACTTTTGCGCACTCGATCAAATATTTTTTTAATAATTTAAATAATGATGTTTTGCCTCTGCTGTACATTGCTGATGTAGTATATAGCATATAGAACGTGACTCTTAGAATTGCGACATCTCAGGAATGGTGATTTCTAGAAAAAAAAAACCTTTAAAACCATTTTTGTATATATTTTAAGATCCACAACTTTGATCTTAAGTACTTTTGTCTTGACCAAAATTTGACTTTCCGGCATTTTTTGTTTTATCAAATGTTTATTTTGACCGGATAATTATTATTAATATGGGACTTACGAATTTGAAAGTTTGGTGGGAAAGGGGAAAGGGGAAAGGGAAAGACCTCTGTACGTAGAAAGTTTCACATTTTAGACACTTTAGGGATAAAAGAAAGGACAAAGTTGAAAGTTTAAGGCTTATCCAGCTAGACAGTAAAGTAACTCATGCACTTTTCTATCAGTAGCTGCAAGGGAAGGAATTATACTATTTAATTTTATTAGAAGAGAAGCTGTCGAAGTAGGTACCCATAAAGAAGGGCAAGACCTTACAGTTTGTCGAAAAAGAAACTTTTATAGTAGGAGTGGAGCCATTATTAAAGTTAATGGCTTATTTTGGGATTGAATTAGGAATGTCAAAAGTTGTGAGGAAACTCATTTCCCAGATATAAAGGTGCTCGAAGTTAATATTTAAGAGTAGCCCACAGGTTAAGATTATTTGACTTTTTAAACTCTTATCGGTAAATAAATATTAAAATATTTGTTACTTGAGGGTAACTCTATTTTTCAAATTTAAATTTAAAAACAGAACAAGTTTCTGTTTGACCTGCGACCAGTAAAGTCACGCGATAAAAAGCTAGAGACTTTTTTCCGGGAAGAGTGGTTGACGGAGCCGTATCAACTGATTTTAATCCTCGGGGATCAAGGAGAGACTCACCCCGTCATGAAGAGTGTTGTAAAAGTGTAGTTTCGAAGTCTGGAGTAATTCTTAAAATCTTTTTTTTAAGGACCACATGTATAAAGGAGAAAAAAGCACTGACAGAAACCGCTTATATCTGGATTTTGGGATTGTATTTTTCACCATCTAAATGTGCATTGAAATAGCGTTCTGTTTTGAATAAGTCGGTTTCGAGCCGGGCTACATCGAAGTCCCTACCTAATATGGCCAGCCCTGTTTCTTAACTCGATTTATCAAGGGTGTAAGTAATGTGAAAGGGTTGCTCCACCTTTTGTTAAACTTTAGGGGAGTGAAGTCGAGCTGACAAATTGACTTAGCATCAGAAGATGTTTTACTTCCAAAACGAATTAAGAATTGAAAATACAAAAACTGAACTTTAATTTACATAAATGTTTGATATTTCATAGCAAACGCATTAATAACTTTTATTTAGATAAGTCAATATCACCGTGACTAAGGTATGTAGTTTTTAAAACTTGAGGTTTGGATTACTCTTACAGGCCTATTGTGCTTTGCAGAACCTAACCACTCATAAGATGTAGGTAGGAATTAATTTACATTTGTCGTAACAGCAAATTTAAATTGTGTCTTTAACGCATAAAAATAAATAAGATTTCTGATTCAGAAACCTCAGTTCTTTTAGGAATTCGACAGAGATTTCCCAACAAGATATACTCCATCACCTTTAGGGGACTCCAATTTTTGTAGTCCGTAGTAAAAGCCCTCAGACAGGTAGGAAAAGGTGGTATTAATATTAAGGTGGTACCAATACTTTCATTTATATTAAAAGCTAGAGTAATGCATACTAAAATTTTACTGTCATCCCCACTAACTGTTAAAATACCATTTAATACAATTAAAAAAAAGGTAACATAATTTGTGGTTATGTACCTATCACAAAATATTATGGCATAGCATTTTACCTAAATAAAATAATCAAAAAAATGTTTCTTTTTCTTGACAGGGCAAACAAATTGTTAAGGAAACATCTGCCCTGAGTTTCTCCTTAATTAAGTTGTCATTCTGGTGTTCAATTAAGCTCCCCGCTATAATACAATTAGCAATTCAACCAATTTACAAAAAAGACGTTTCATAAAACATACTGTTTTATGTTCCTGAATTATTAATTATTATTATTTTCATCTATATTTGCAATAGGTAACTATTGGTAATATGAAAAATTGATGGTGTACAAAAAAATAATTCTTTTTAAATTTATTTAAAATTAAAACCACTGTCAAAATGCTTATAGTTAATAGCATTTTTTAAAAAAGGCAATTCAAAACGATTAAAGAAGAATAACTCAAAACTATAAAATACTATTATTTATAATAATATATACACTTAATTTACCAGCAAAAACGAAATTAAAAGTAGATATAAAACAAATTAAGAGCCTTTACTTTTTTTGGGCTTAGTGCCAGCACTGTCATTGAATATAAAACTTAATCAATATAGAAACCACATATCCAATACAAAATTAAGAAGCCCTTGATTTTTGTGTGGTATCTGCCTATTACTTTTATCTTTCTTTCGGCGATTATCTATAGTTACTTTCAAAGAAACTGGTAATTATCGGTAATACCTGAAAAAAAGATATAGGTTGGAATATGCAGATATCGCCTTCTATTAATATAAATATCAGAAATTAATATAATGTCACATAACACCTTTATCCACTCACCACTTTAATTTTCTTGGACTTCAATAAATGGCCTAATTGTATGCCATTTATTAAACTGGGAAAAAAAGATAACATAACAAAAACATTTATGTAAAATAGGGCCCAACTTCTTATACAAAAATCTTGGCCTCTTAAGGTACTGATATCTAAAGTTACATCAAGTTTTCTTTTGACTTGGCATTTTTTTACTAATCTGTTTGTAACAATGAAAAAATAAACATTTTATAATACAGAAAGGTTAGTAAAAAACTTCCTAATTTGAAAAAGAATTTGTAGTCCGGGAGCCCACCTCAAAAAGCTAACCAATAAGAGATACGCATATTTTTTTATTCATTGCATGAAACAAACTAATACACATGTGCCTCGAGGCAATGGTGGCACGGATAGTTTATTTAATTTTTTGCCAATCACTTACCTTAACTAAAAGATAATTTAAACTTTATTTTATTAGTAAAAAAAAATGAGACGGTTAACATTTTTGATCTCCTATGCTACTATGTATATAGCTCATCGTTTAAATATCTTGAATGTCAATTTTAATATTAATATTAATAATTTATAAAAACAGTTGCTTGTTTAGAAAAATTTAAAGAAAATTTTAATAATAATTTAAACATCCAAAATTTTTTGTGTAATTTTTAGGCATAAAACCTTCAAAATATTATTTTTAAGCTATTTACTACTTATAAGCTTCCAGCCTTTCTTATTTAAATTATTGCATTAACTTTAGCGACAAAACTCATATAACTTAAGTGATACAAGATCGTGAAACTTATAATACCAGCTAAAAGATTTTTTCGAATATTTTTAAGAATTTTTTAAAAACTTTTTTAAAATTATTTTTTGTTTATTTTTGGCTTTAACTAAAGAATTATAACTTATAGCAAAATAATTTATAGAAACTGATTTGTTTAAAATCTTAAGAGTCCCAATTTTGTTCCCATACGTTTTTTGTATCTTTTATAAATTTCTAGTTTTCCATTTTATTTTAATTATTGTTATATTTTAATTTTATTATTTTTAATTTTTTTTACAAATTTGAAAATTGTTATAATAAAAATAAATATTCGCACACAATTACACTTAAAAACAACAATATTTACATTTTTTATTTTTTTCACCGCTCTGTAGCAAAATCTTTGGCCAAAATAACTTTTTTTGCTTGTATCTTCTTTGTTACTAATTTTATTAAAAACGTGTATATAACCTTTTTATAAAACTTAATAAAAAGCACATTTTTTTATATATTTGTTCGTAGCTCTTTTAGTTTTTGAGATAGTTACATCTTTATTTTAAATTTAAATCGTTAATATTTTAAAAAGTAGAAGAGCTACAAAAAAAATTATTGAACAAAAGTTACGTAGTTTTGTTGGACTATTAATTCTGGTTTTACATTTTTTTTCTAAAACCAATAGTTTTTGAGTTATATTGATTTTTACCAGGTGAAAATGTACAACTTGAATGTACTCGCTAAGCTGAGGTACGGGTGCGGCTTTAAATTGACTAAAGTTAATACTATTATAAAAAAAAATCTTTTATGCTTGTATCTTACAAGGCAGTTTTTGTGCGCTGGACTCCCGGCCTATTGGTCTAATTTTACATCTCAGTACTTTGTGAGGCCGATATTTTTGTATAGGACCTTAATACTTATTTAACATAAGTGTTTTTGTTATAAATAAACCTTCTCCAGAGTTTTTAACTAAGGGCACGAAATAAGCTAAAATGGGACATTACACTTAAAAAAAAAACATATGTAAGGGTGTACTTAAAAGTAAAAAATCAAGATTTCATTCATCTATCGACTGATAATTACGATACTCTTGAACTAACCACGCCAGTGATTCTATATACAATTTCTTTTAAAAATCCAATTCACTGGGAACTATCAACCGTACATGAATTGTTTCTTAGGCTCATAAAAAGGAAAATTCAATTTCTGATTCGAATTGGAAATAGTTTTCCGCGTTATAAATTTCCTACTGCCTATAAAACTATTCGGTATCAGATAAATCTGCTATCTCAGTGCTAAAAATAATAGTAGGATAGTTTTTAGTGCCGTTTGATATAGTTACAGTTAAAAACAGATCGGAAAAGAAAAAATGTAAATAATATAAAGAATTTAAAGGGACAGGAGATGAAAAATTAATTTCCTTTGCATAGGATGGAAATAAAATAAATTTAAGAAATAAAGAAACTTTGTATTTCGTGCAAATTTTTTATTTGAAACAAAATCCTAGCAGAGCGCTTTCGGTAAAACCATCATCAGTGCTATTCGTCGTCAAGCCGGAATCGTAGCAATTTGAGCCAACAGAATATGTAATAGGACTTTAGCAAACTATCACATTATTACATAAAATTAAAATTAAAATTAAAACAACTATATAATGTCACATTTTCCCTTTTTAAAATTTTTAAATTTTAAAAATTAACTACACAAGTATACCACTTGGGGACTTAGGCCAAACACACTGGTATGGTGGACAAAAATGCGACAAAGAACTGCTGTAACAGAACTGGCCAAGATACAGAGACTTGCTTGCTTAGCTATAACAGGAGCAATTAAAACCACCCCAACAGAAGCCATGGAGTGTCTCTTAGACCTTCCACCACTTAACCTTATAGTGATGGGAAAGGCAACAATGGGCTACTTCCAACTGTAACAAAAACCAACTGGTGTTTAAGCTAGGTTGGGACATATCAACATAATAAGTCAGGTTTGCGGCAACATCCTGGACGAGAGAACTGACCAGATGATTCCCCAATACTCATTTAACAAAAATTTTAAGGTAAAAGTTTCAGATCGAAGTGAGTGGCAGCAACCCGATCTCCCAAGTACGGTTGGAGACATCATCTATGGTTCAGACATCATCGTATGGTTTCAAAACTGAGCAGGGAACTGGAGCGGGCATGTACACGTAAATGAGGAATTTACAATTTTTCATTCCACTAGAAACATACAGTTCTGTATTTCAAACAGAAATATATGCTTAACTGCACTGTGCAAAAGAAAATAACAGGAGGACTTACAAAAAAAAGCGGTTTTGCATAACAACAGACGGCTGTCTAGGCGTCACTAGGGGCACTTGTAAACCCCAAGGTAACGTCCAAGCTGACATGGGAATGCCAAAAAGAACTGGAAGTCCTGAAAGAACGAAACAGGGTAGCTTTCCTGTGGGTACCAGGACATTCGGGAATAGAAGGCAACGAAAAAGCGGATGAGCTGGCAAGAAAGAGATCATCCACACCATACTTTGGACCAGAACCTGCCCTTGGAGTGACCAAAACCACAGCACGAGGGCAAACCAGGAAATGCATCCAAAACAAACACGAGGAATACTAGGAGAGCCTCAGTAAAATAAGACATGGAAAAAGCTTCATAAGGGGCCCATCCAAAAGAACAAAGGAAGAACTACTCAGACAAAGTAGGAAAAGACTTCGTATAACAGTAGGTTTGCCAACAGGGCACGATAACCTAAAAAGACACCAGCACAAGATAGGCTCATATAATGGGGTCCCAAGTTGCGGAATGTGTGACGAGGGGTAAGAGACAGCCTACCATATCCTGTGCAAATGTGAAGCGTTAAATCACAAAAGACGGGCATTATTTAGGCAACCGAAAATGAGCCCACAGAATAGCTATTTATGTATCAAGGGCGTTACTGGGACTATAATGCCCTGAAGGTCGAAATAGCCCGAGGGCATCTGGCCCGAGGGCTAGATTTCGACCTGATGGGCATTATAGTCCAGTAAAGCCCGTGGTGCATACAATGCTTTATGTTTTACCCAAAAAAGAGTTTTTCAATGACTAATTACATTATTTATTCGCAATATAAAAAATAAGTTGCACCTGTACCTGTATACGTAAGTAGATAATGACTGGTGTTAAGTTTGACTTTGATGTTTCTGTCAGTTAGTCAGTTGGCATTTTTATTTAACGATTTGCTCAAAATGGAAGAAATTCCACAAAATATAAGAGAAAAGGCCATAAAAGGACCGAAAATCTTTTGCCAGTTAAATCAAGGCAACAGTATGATCGGGAGTATGGCATATTTGGTATTTGGAAAGATGCGAACGCAATTCTTCAAATAACCGAAAACGTTTTAATGGCATATTTCCAGGAACTGGTAAGTTATTGATTTTATTTTAATACATATGTTTAACAAACTTTATTATTTTTAGTCGGAAAAATACAGTCCGAACTCTCTCTGGACCAAGTATTCCACCCTAAGGTCTACGTTGATGGTCTATGAAAATATAGACATTTCGCAATACCATCGTCTCATATCTTTTTTAAAAGTTAAGTCGAAATACGGATACGTCCCGAAGAAGTCTAAAGTTTTGGAAGGAGAACAAATATTAAAATTTATTAAGAAGGCTATAATGATGATATCTACTTGGTACACAAAGTCATATTGGTAATGGGTGTTTTTGGAGGTTTAAGACGAGATGAGTTGGTCAAAATGACCATTGATGACATTGAAGATAGAGGAACAGTCTTGGTTATAAAGGTACCAGAAACTAAAACTTCAACTTCAAAAAGTTTTACTATCATTGAAGAAGATTTAGGCGCTTTAAATTTAATAAAAAAGTACACAACATTAAGACCAGCTGGAATAAAGGAGCGAAGATTCTTTCTTACCTATAGAAAGGGTCGATGTACAGTACAACCCATTGGAAAAAATACCATAGGAAGCGTCCCAACATTGATCGCAAAATTTTTAAAACTGGATAATGCAGAAGCTTACACCGGCCACTGTTTGCGTCGCACATCGTCAACTTTACTTGTTGAGGCAGGTGCTTCGTTTCAAACGCTAAAACAACATGGGAAATGGAAAAGCTCTTCAGTAGCTGAAGGATATATAGAAGAAAGTATTTCATCCAAAAACAAAGTAGCCAAAATGATTGCCAATTCAGTTAATTCCGAGGTTAATTCCGTATCGACTATTGAAAATTCTTTAATGGACTGTTCTTCTATACAAAATAGCGTTAGTGCTACCACCGCTGCTACCATCACAAAAAACACCGACCATTCTATAGTGGGATCAGCTACATTTTTCGGGACATTTCAAAATTGTAATTTTTATTTTGGAAATAAAGTTTAATTTTTAGTATTGTTTAAAGAAAAAAAATTTTTGTATAAACTTGATCTTTATTGTGAGAGAAATAAAATTGGATAAGCAATAAAATTTCCATATTAGCGCATTAGGGCATTATAAGCGGGCATTATCATAATGCCCGCTTATAATGCCCTAGGTGTGATAGCAGGTATTATTGCTATCATAACATATTCCGTTTCTAAGGTATTATAGATCAATAATAGATAGGTAAAACATAAATATATTAACCAACCAGTCTCGGGGTTTTACAGACTCGTAGAAGGAACAAGACTAATGGGAGGATTGGTATAAAAGATAATGTGAGATTAAGCACAAAAAGCTCAAGGAAAAAGGAGAAAAAGATACCATTTTGTGGAAAATAAATTTGGCATGACTACAAAATCCACAGTTACTAATATTTCGTAATTATCATATGAAATTGGATTTACGGATTAAGAAAAATGTTTTTATTTTAACAATATATTAAATATTGGTATTTATTTTTCATATAAAACTACAAAATACAGTAGTCCGCCATGATAAAAAAAGCACCAATCAGAGCAAAAAACCTCATTTTGGGTCATTAGTATTTCAACAATCGCACATTACTGTTTATCTGTCTTTATGAAGAATTTTGTATTTTCCAGCGATCAATTGCCTAGTTTTCAATTAGCAAAAACAAAATCCCAAATGTTAAGTCAGGAAACAAAGAGTTCCTAAAGCAACTAGATCTAATTGCTACAGTTTCTTGCATCAAACAAAGGTTCTGTCCAGCAATATTCGGAAATTTCAAAACTTTTGTGTAAGTACATTCATATTCAATAGAACCCGATACTCAGATATTAAGTTATACATTCGTAAAATCGGCTTTTATTATAATTATGCATTTCAGGAAAAGGTTATTTTAGAAAATATGTTTGTACTTGATTGTAACTTTAGGTTTAATACCTTAAACAATATTATTAGCACATGACACTTTCTTTTATGTGCAGTGCAACGTAAACAAACAGACTAAGTGACCAAGAAAATATAACACCGAATAGGAGTGCTGTAATTTTGAGCACACTTTTAAAGTGATTAAAATTTGAATTGGAAATTTCGCAAAATAGTTGAGGTATCTCACCTTAATGTTAATAATGTGTCGAAGTTCCTCTGTTCGCTACACAGTCGTTAAGTTGTCGCACTGATTGGTTAAGGTGATTAATATCTTCTTGGTGTATTATATCCCAGCCCATCTTTTGCGGTGAATTTTGCAACCTTCTTCTTATCATATCCCGTACATGTTCGATAGGGGAAAGGTCTGGAGATCGAGGAGACCACTGAAGCAAATTTACACCGGACGCTTCTAAAAAGTCTAAAGAAACACGTGCGACATGAAGTGTGCATTGTCCTGCTGACAAAGTGGATCTTGTAATGTTTCGAAAAAAGCAAATGTGGTTGCAAAACTTCGTGGATATAGCGCTGGGCAGTTATGCTACATGAAATATACACTAATCGTGACCTGCTGCCGTAAGCAATTTCACCCCATACCACGACACCCGCAGGGCAATAAATATGCCGTTAGATGGAAAATTGGACGTTACGTCTTTCACCATGTCTCCTCCTTACTCTTGCACGTCCATTATGTGTGCCCAAACAATATCTGGACTTATTGCTGAACACGATTAAGTTCAATTCTTTACTCCATAACATTCGTTGCCGACGATGCTGTGGGATCAGAGGTAGTATAATATGGGGACGGTACGAAAACAGTCCAAAAGGCCATATTCGGCCCTAAACTGCCCTTGTTGTGGAAAATCGATCTCTAATTGCTAGTTGCCTCAAAGAACGATCTAACTCGTCGATTTCGGCCTTCTTGGAACCACGCTCAACAACATCTCATTACTGTAGTTTCGTTTTGATTCACCCGATTAGCGAGTTCTCTAAAAGAAAATCCGGCTTCCTGTAACCCGATTATCCGACCCCTCTCAAACTCGGAAAGTTGACTGAAATTAGCGGGTCTGCGAACTCTAGGCATGATAATGCAATGAAACAAATGAATGCAAACAAATCTAAGACAGAAAAATCACTGAATATTAGGTTAATACATATGTTCATATTGTTCGGATCCTGATATAACAAAAAATGCCTTTACAAAAAAAGTATGGCTCAGAATATCCTCAAAATTTTATCAGCGTATTCTTTCATGATAACAAATAAAATATTTACAAATTGTTATCAAAATTCAATAAATAATTTTGGGTGTTGCATTTTCTATATCACTAGAGTCCAGGAGGCCACCGCAAAAAAGCTGGCCAATAAGAGATACGCATGAACTTTTTTTTATATTACTATGAACTATAGTCGATTCAAAGCCGCACTGCTGCCTAGCTCAGCGGGTTAAAATTGCATTTTTTTACCTAAAAAAATCGTAAAAAAACAGTTTCTTTAATATAACTCGAAAACTATTGATTTTAAAAAAAAAAGTATATAATTAAAATTAATAGTCTAACAAAACCTGTTATTTTTTCATATTAATTTTTTTGTAGTCCTTTAGTTTTGAGATATTAACGATTTATATTTAAAATAAAAACTCAATTATATTAAAAACCCAAAGATATACAAAATAATCTATTAAAACAAAAAATATGCTACTTGATAAGCTCTATGAAAAAAAATATGTAAAAATTTTGAATAAAATAAGTATTTAAAGAGATATAAGCAAAAAAGTTATTTTGGCCATTAAAAATGTCGCTAATAACAATATTTTTTTGGTACAAGTAAGTGTAACAACCCCTATCCATTTAAATCAGTCTTTCTCAAAGTGGGCGATAACGCCCCCTTGTGGGCGCTGGAAGCCTAGAGGGGGGCGGTAAGGGACCCAGAAAAAATTGGGGGGCGCTGATATGTTTTAAAGGGGGGTGATGGTGATTTATAATTTTCAGCTACTTCGTATTTTAAAATTCACTAAAATTTAAAAAGTACTTACTACACAACATCCATTTATTAGTTCATATTTTTATCCTATTTTACTGTATAAATATTGACTAAAAATATGCTAAATATTTAATATTTTTAATGCGTTCACAACGCTATTTATATCTTAAGATATTTAGTAATAGTTATCAAACACTGAAAAATATTCGTGTCTTCAAGTGTCGCAGGTGAGCTCCCCACCTCCAAAGGCACGTATTAAAATAGGTATATATTGTTGCGACCAAGAAAAAATAAAATTAAAATTAAAATTCACGTTTGGCGCGAACAAATATTGTACGATTTATTCGTGCAATCCTGTATTTTAGTCCGTCAACGTTCGTAGGTCCGTGTTTGCGAAGTGCAGGTGCCCAAATATACAGCCGGGGCTCGCGCCCGGGACCGGGGGGACTGACGTGATTAGAGGTGTGTGGGTTCGCAACGATTCGTTCAAAAAAAACGAGATTTAAATTAATTTTTTCCCCCGGTTTTCAATGGTTTCTTTTTGAGCCACTTGCTCGATCACTCTGTGATAAAAAAACGAACCTTGTTTGGATGATTCGTTTCGTTCATAAGGTCACAAGTCAGAATCGGCCCTCGAACTCGAAGATTCGGTAATTAGGTTTTTTTATGTCGGAAAAATCGGTCGTTTTTGTGCTACGACCTGACAAGTGGCGAGGGGTCTGTTATTTTTTCGACTTTGCTAAATTACCAGAGGTGTATTAGGCAAACAATTTATGCGTATTGTCGGTTCGAGTCAGTTTTGGCTATATACCTATTTGGCAATTAAAAGAACTTTTTTATTTTTTTTAACTATTCTTTTGAACAAAGACTTAATTTGGAGGTAGGTTTTATCAATTACAGTTTTTGACTAATATGACACATATTGACACTAACATTTTTTTTTAAATAATAATTATACCAAAAAAGAAATTAATGTAAATCATTGTTTTTAAAGATAACTACCACATTTTTGGTGGAATTCAAAAACCAACGAGCCGACCGTATCATAATAAAGTGAATCGGTTGGGAACGAATCTTTTTAGGAATGAATCAAATAAATCGATTTAGTAAAAAGATTCAAATTTCCCCCCTCTAGAGGTGACGTTCCGCTGACGCATTCTGCTCCACTCCGATAATCTTAATATTGTAAAGTTTAGTTATTATTGATCAATGTTAATTATTGTTAATTTTAAATTAAAGATACTCTTATATTGTAAAGTTCCATTATTTTTGCTCTGTCTGGTAAGAAAAGTGTCCTTTAGAATATAGGTTTAATTAAACGCCAGGCGAGACTAATATGTTATTGAGATTTTTAAGGTAAAAAAATGGGGGCGCTACAAATTAACTGATATTCAAAGTGGGCGTTAGACAAAATAAGTTTGGGAACCTCTGATTTAAATTATTGATTGAAAATATTCTATTCATTAAATGAAACAAACTGATACACATGTGCCTCGAGAAAAAGAGGGATAACATGGTAGCACGGATATTTTATTTAATTGTTTTTGGTCCAATAACTGTACCCATTCCGATCCACTTAAAACTTTTAACTAAAAAGAATTTAAAAAACTATTTTATTAAAAATAAGTGCCTTTTCTATCTGGTTTGACAAACCGAAATTTTTCCTTATGTTATGTGTATGGGGGGTCGTTTAAATATTTATTATCGATTTAAATAATAAAATTAATAATTTATAAAGACAGTTACTTATTCAAAATGATATGGAGAAAATTATAAGCATATTTTTTTTTATAGTTTATTTAGCATAAAACTTTTTTAAAAAATTTCCTTATTATGCTTTCTACTTTCTTCTAGGCTTAAAGCCTTTCTTGTTTAAAAATTGTATTTACCTATTTATTTACTACTTTAAAAAATAATTAAATTAAAGTTTAAACATTAATTCATCTAAAAAAAAATATGTGCTACGTCTGCGGCAGGACGCTTGCCATTTCCTTATGTTCTATGTTGCTATTATTGGTATAATTTGACTGTTAGCCTAGAAAAAGTAGATTGCTTAATAAAAGATATGTTTTAAAACTTTAACTTAGCGTTAAACTTGAAAAAAACATATATAAACTATAAAAAATTCGATGGTAAAAATATGATTAAAATTTTCTCCATATTATTGCGAACGAGCAAGTGTCTTTATAAATTATTAATATTATTGTTTAAATCGATTATAAAAATATTTTAACGATGAGCTATATACATAGTAGCATAGGAGATCGAGAAATGTTAAGCGTCCTGCCAGGTATATAACACCCAGATAGAGGAGGCATTTTTTTTTAATAAATAGAGTTAAATTTTAAATGGATAAAAAATAAGTAAAAGTTATTGGCCAAAAAATTAAAAAAAATATCCGTGCCACCATTTTTTCCCCCCTTTGCCTTGGGTACATGTATTAGTTTTTTAATCCTTTTGAATCAATTTTTGGATGGGGGTTGCCCCCTTTACTTGTCCCAACCCGCTGAGCTGAGGCAGCAGTGGGCTTTAAATTGACTATAGTTCATAGTAATATAAAAAAATGTTTCGGGATGTGAGAAATATATATATGACAGTGTCACGTCACAGTCATAAAAAAAATGACGGTCTTATTTTTTTATGACACCCTTGTCATTTTTTTTGTCAATTTAGATTCGTAAAAAAATATATGACTTCTTAAAATATATGACAGTCAAAAAACATCAGTTGGCTTTGGGGATTTTTTTTATCTTTTAGACAAGTTACAACGCGTTGGCGTCAAAGGGGAGGACGGTTTCTTGAGCAGTAAATAGTTCAGCGGCGTTGTTATTGAATGTTATGCTTGGTATTGTTTTTTGTTTTTTTATAATACAGGCGGTGTTTTAAAGGATAATGGGTAGAAAAAAGGGCCCCAGTTTTAAATATTTATTAATGGGAAACCGGAAAAAAGCTACCAGTGTAAGTTTTGTAAAAGCAAGTGACTCATCATGCAAAAGGGGGATGGCTCAACTTTTAAAAAACATGTTTGGGGATTCCTGACATGATAAAAGTTTGTTAAAAGGGAATTAAATCAAATAGATACCCCGAAGAAACGAAAAATAAAAAGTCAGTATATGTTCCCAGTCACGAACAGATACCAAAGAAAGTGATATTATTTCGAGACCATCAACTAAAAAAGATTCAGAAAAAAGGGTCACAGTCAGAGTAGTTTAATGAGCAATTTTATTGACAGCCCCAAACCCCCGAGATCGAACGAAATATGGTTGACCCCGGCAAAGGCGATATATGCAACAAGTCTTCCACTGAATAAACAAAAATCCATACGGGTAGAAATTTTAAAAAAAATTGACCGTCATTAATCTGCCGCCCCATTTTATCGAATACTTTTTGAATAAGTGTACAACCGGGTTTTTCTCAAGTAACAGAAGTTAGCAAATGTTCCTTGGTATCCCAAAGCGATGGGTGGTCAAATAAAGGAACGAAAGCATTATAAACTTTGTTATTACAACACCTCAACCTTTTTTTAACCTTTTCGAGCCAACTGGGGGGTACATGGCAGATCAAATAGAAATTGTATGTAAAGAAGTTGGAATTGATAAAGTAATTGATTTTTTCTCAGATAATGCTGAAATTAAAAAAAAACTTGGGATATACTAAAAATGGGGATGAAGAAAACCCTTTCATATTAGGTTGCAGCACATACCAAATTTGCAAAATTACGACAAATAAATTAAAAACTACCGAGACTGTTGTTAATGCTTCAAAGTCTATTAAAAAGTAATTAAAAATAAAAATGTACTAACTTAAAAATTCAAAGACTCTCCAAAAAAAAGCACAAAACAAAAAACCCCCACTTTAAACTTCCCGTTGTAACTGATGGGCATCAATAGTTCCCGTTTCGACAGCCCCCAAAAAAAAAAAGGTATTTTTAAAGAATGGCAATTACAGATGAGTATCGAGTTATTAAAAAAAGAAACAAAAACGATATACTTGATGATGTTTTTGGACAAAATAAAAAATTTTTTTTAAAATATTGCAACCCTGAAAAAAAGGATATTAAATTGGGGGCTGATAAAAAATAATATCAGTGAAATACCTGTTCCTTTTTGAGATCGATAATGTTTTTAAAAAGAGCTTTTCATCACCTCTATTGAAACTGGGGAACACAAAGTTATGGGGTTTTTTACAAGAAAAAAAAACATGTGCTTAAGGAACATACATTATCTCAAAATTTTTGGTCCAGATATAAAGGTAACAATATTTTTTTTCGTTGTGCCTATTAAACATTTTTAATCGGTAATTTAGTTTATTTATAATTTTTTTTTTTTTAGGAAAAACCTGTCGCAGGAAGATATTTAGGAGGTTTAATTCATCCATTCCCTAGCTGTGTCAGAGTATGTTGTGAAAGAAAGTATGAAAACTTGCAGGACAGAAGTCATGAGGGGTTTTTGGATTACCATTTTTGCAAGCTTGTGCTAAGAATTCCAACATTTTACCTTTTTAAAGGTTTTTAAAAGGATTTGACGAGATGCCACCCCGACATGTCGCGGAAGCAGTACTTTCTATGCCGGCCACATCAAGCGACTAAAAAATTTTTTTTCATACGGATTATCCACTTAAAAAAAAGAAATCGTCTTACGACAGAAAAAGGGAAAAAATAACATATACCCAAACATAACCTAAAATTATATTCTGGCTTGGCAGCAAAAACTTGGACAAGGGGAATTAGGGGAAATTCCCAAAGCGGAGATAAACATCCCAAACGAATATGCAGAAACCTCAATTAGGTATTAATATAGCTACTTTTTTTTTTCTAAAAAATGCTAAAACAATTTTATTTAATTTTGAGACTTTTACTCAGCCAAACGTCGAAGAATCATCAACCACAAACAAGCCCTCAACTTCCCCAAAAGTGGGAAAAAGGGAAGACGATGATGGCACATGTACGGACACACGAAGAAAATGATAGTCTTATTGGGATATGGAAGCAAACTTTTAGGTCATTAGATGATTTTGATGCCGACCGGATGTGGGACTATGGTGACTTCGAAGAAGGACTTTGCTAGTTTTTTTTTTTGTTTAAAGTTTTTAAATTTTTTGAATTTAAAAATATGTTTTTTTTTTTTTTTAAAAGTTTTTTGGTAAAATTTTTTAATTGTGTTTATTTAGTTATTTTTTTTTAAAATAAGAGTTTATTTTTATTTTTGCCTAATATTTGTGAAAAAAAATTAAAAATAGAAAAAATTAAGAAAAAAACCGCTAAATAACACAGAAAAAAAAAAACCCCTTTTTTTTTTATTTAAGGAATTTTTGATTGTAATTTAAATAGCCCGCCCCCCCTAACCAATCAAATTAACATGGATGCCAAGTCTGTTTGGAACTTGATATCGACAATGGTATCGATTTTAACGAAATGCAAAAAAAGCGAAAGTTTTTAGACTTTACACTAAAAAACAGCCAGACTACCTATACTATAGTTTTAATTGGAATAAAAAAAAAAAAATTTTATCAAAATGGTTTTTACAACAATAATAGGCATGTCCTTTGGGATTTTTTTCAATACCTACAGCAGCAACCGGCTTTTCTCCTATCGTCTTGTTTTGGAAGAGAAAAAAAAATTTTTTTTAAAATCCCAAACTCGGCCGGTTCTGGTATCGCAAATAATAACAATACACTTTTTTTTTTTTTTAATAAAATAAAAGGGGAAAATTTCTGTAAAAAAGGGGTTATATCAAGGAAAGTTTGGGTAATAATAACTATGTAAAAATTGGGGAAATTTGGAAAGAACACACACTATTTACAAATTAGAAATTATTAATAAATATTAGAGGTTACAGGAACCCGGTTTTCATTGACAAAAGGGGAATTACAGGAAAACCCCCAAATTTGTAGATGTTGGGGATATCGATATTTGTGACAGGGGGGATCGAATAACAAAAAAAATGACAACAAAGCAGAAATTCCACCAATAGAAAAATTTGGGCCGGCGTCACGGGCCTACAAAATTAAACTTAAAATTGATTTTTTAAATTTCCGGGGGCCAAAAAAAAACGAGAAAAAAATTTTTTGGGCCCTTTTTTTTCATGTGGCTTTGCAATAAGCTAATAAAAAAAAACATGAAAAATGTCAATTAATACTAAATTAGGGCGTCTTTAGACACGCTGTATAGCACTTTAAGGGCAAATAAGAAAATTCCCCTTTTATATCCCACCCAGTTTATGAAATATTTCAAAAATTTTGGGGTTTCTATGTGTTCGCCTCACTGCTGCTTATTTACCTTTGCGAGATAATTTATTTCATATTGCCTAATGTTGATTTTACTATGACTGAAATAATAACAGGTACGTACGGTTGGATATAAATTTATATTAATAATATATGGGTCATTTTAATAAATTTAATATAACATTTTTAAATTATTAATTAATAATTTTAATATGGTTAAAACAGTAATAATTATTAATTATACTTACTAACACATAAATTGGACCCTTCAGGGCATACAAAAAATAAAATATTATTTAAATTCATTAGAATATTGCTCTAAATCATATATGCTTTAAATTATGGTGGAAAATTCATCTAACAAAATATATTTGTTGAGCTTTTTAATTAGATCTCAGGAAACAAAAACAACTAACCATGTAAAATTATTTTTAATTATTTATGAAATTCTTTGTGAATGCAATACATTTTACTTCGGTGAAGCTTCCAGACATTAATAACACTAAAATCGTGGACTTTCATCGTCTTGCTTCGCTAATGGGTACACAACGTTTCGGTTAGTATGTATCTTCAACCGTTTTTAGGTCTTAAAGCTACGACTCATACCCTATTCATTGTTTACCAAAGCTTAACCGATTTTTCACGGTTCAACAACGGCTAATTTTTTTAAATGAAACGTCAAATATGACAATGATAATTGTCAGTCAAGGCACACCATGAAAAAATTTGAAAATTCTATATTTTTGCTAATTTGTCAAAAACGGATAGATTAAAAAATAAAGTATAATATACCTTCGTAATCAAAATAACATATAGTAGATATATAATATATAAGATGTCCCATTAAAAAAAAAATAAAGTTAGGCGCATATGTCAAAAATCTGTCGTTATTTTTTCCACGTATAACTTAGAAAAAACTTGGCTACCAACCATACATTCTGTTTATCTTTTAAAACAAAAAAGTTACAGCAAATCAAAATGTTATCAAGTTAAATTAAACGCACAGTATATTTAAATAAGCTGCAATAATAATAAACAGGCAGAATGTATTAAACAATATATATATATATATATATATATATATATATATATATATATATATATATATATATATATATATATATATATATATATATATATATATATATATATATATATATATATATTTCAAAAACCCGAAAACGGCCAATGACGGAAAAAGTCCCAAAACCCCGTTCTGGTCGACAGCAATGTCCGAAATATTGCTTTTGGGCCGTTTAAGGTGGAACAGAACGCGTTTTAAAATAAAAAGCCGCTTTGCTTACCAAGAACTAACCATAACCGACTAGGTAGTTATTAACAAATTTTTTTTATAATTTTTGATATGATAAAAGTTAGAAGATAGAAGTTCACTTTTTTATGCTAGAACGGCTTTAAGTTTTTCGATTATATATCCAATTTTTCTTAATCATTTAACCTCACTGATAATTTTTAATAAAGTTTTCTGCGGTTAAGTCGGAGAAAAAATTAAAACCATGTATTTTACTGTGGAAAAACAATATATTATTTTTTTTTTAATTTAAATTAAAATTTACCAAGGAAAACCCATTTTTACGTGCGGTAAATGCTCACATAAAAGTGAGGTTATATTGGTATTTTTTGCTGCGACGTGCGCCGATAAATCTCGCGAAAATGCAATTTTGTGTAGTTTATTATATACAAAAAGGGAACCACTCGATTTTCCCATCGATTTAGCGACGGCGAACGCAAATATGATTTGATTTTCTCGCAATTTTCTTTACGGTCTTCGGTGAAGGGAAATCTATGTAGTAATTTTTCTATTTCTTGAGCTATAAGGGTAAGTTTATTGAAATAACCCATTAAAGCATTTATAATAGATTATTTCAACATATTTATCGACATAAAATAAAAATATTACAAATTTTGACAAATTTCAGCCTTTTAAAAAGTAAAGAATTAGTTTCTGAAAGTGTTAGACAATGTTGCGGTTTGAACAGTGGCGTGGCTAAGTAACCTAATTCCCGGGGCAAAAGTGAGATTGTGGCCTTATTTTAATTGGTTAAGTTTTATCAAATAAAAACATAAATAATTTAAAGATGCAGAGCTACTTTATAATCAGCTTCTTATCGTCCGCTGTAGGGCCTAACAAAGCAAAGCTTATGCAAAACATATGTGCAACTTATCAATTAGTTCAGTAAATAAAGGGACAAAGCTGTAAAAAAATCTGTACAGTTTTTCCTTGTGTCGCAACTCTTAGGTCTTTCGGGATGCTTTCAAGCGAAAAAAAGTTTATCAACATTAACAGGTGGGAAAGACCTAAAAATGGCCTCTCAAGGCCCGAAAAATGGGTTTCCCGCTAATATCTGCCAAAGTATGCGAATTGAAAAATTTTTGTTTTTACAAAAAATAAAGATCGCCTTGTACTCTACAAAAATGGTCTCTATAACTTTTTTTGAAAATGATAAATTTTACAAAAATGTTAAAATTTTCTTTTAAAAGAAATAAATATGGACTATTATATATTTTGAAAGCCTGTGAAAGGGGAATAATATAAAAATAATATATAGGGTGTCCCATTTAAAAAAACATAAGTTTGGGTCGTAACTCAAAACAAAACTTTTTGAAAAAACTACCTACGCTACTAAATTCTACGTAAAAAACTTTATAACAATCCATTTTCACTTTATTGAAAAGTTACCAAATAATCGAGATACAGGGGACGGTCAAAATGACAAATTTTCAAAATCGCCCTGTATGTCAAAACTAAGGGGCTATAATTTCGTTTGCGGCAATGAAAGTTTCAATAAAAAAATAGGACAGTAAGCCGCAAACCCACATCTTTTATCTTTTATAGTAAGGAGCTGGAAAACACACGAAAACTGGACACCCTGTACATTTTTAATCATTTAAAGTTCATCGGAGTGGAAAAACCCGTACCTATGATTGCATAGGCGTTTGGGTCCATTCTGATTTTTCTAGATTATTAAAAAAAGCGGTTAAAATTTGTTTTCTTAATATTTTGAGAGTATTTAATTTATTGATATTTTTTGAAAAAATGGTTTGTTATTAAAATTTATTTTTTATAATAAGACCTTAACAAGTGTTCAATGATTCCAGAAAATTTCTTTCACCACCATCTTTCTTGCGTTTTAATAAAAAATTGTTTTGTGCAACTGCATTTTTTAGCCGTTTCTGGAGTTCTAGAAAATCTGTAGAACAAACGCAAATCAAAAACTCATCATCTTTTGAAATGCTATTTAATGCACATCATTTGAAAGCTTAGAGTGTCTAGTATCTAAATGTACTTTTTTCTTTTAATAAAATCCAATAATTTTTTTTCAAATGAGGAAAATTTATCACACCAGTGACTCGCGGAATCACAACTAACCACATCTATCCAGTGTGGAACCTTATGGATTTTTCGACGGCCGTTTTTGCGAAAAAAATTAATGGTAAGGATTGTTTTTGTAAATTTCGAGGTAATCTTCATTTTTTGTCTAAACAAAAATTCTCTAACTTGCATATTTTGGTAGATATTCGTGGGAAACTCATTTTTGGGGCCATTTTCGGGTTCCCACGTCGGAATGATGATAAACTTTTTCTCGCTTGAAAGCATGCGTGAAGATCTAAGAATTGCGCCACAAATGAAAACTGTACAGATTTATTTACAGCTTTGAGTACTTTCAGGTCTTCAGTTACTGGACTAAATGTACTTAGTAAGTAACTTTGCTTTTTTTAAGCGATACATAGTGTAATACAGATAATAATATTTAATTAAAAATAACACAATTTAAAACTAAAAAAACCTACTTTGCAATAGGGATATCGTAAATGTCAACTTTATGTACCGTGTGGCTTGTTTATTAATTTAGAGCCTATGCCTTTTCCCGGAAACTATAAGTTATACGAAAAAAAGTTTTTTGTTGTAAAAGTATATTTTATTTTATATTTTTAGTTTTTTAGCGTTTTTATATACAGGGTGAGTCAACGATAGAGTAAAGTTCATTATTTCATTGGTTTCAAATGTTATGAGAAAATAGTAAATACAAAAGATGTAAAGATTCTTAGGATGCACAATTTAAAATTATTTTAAAGTATACAGGGTGACTCAAAAGCGTGACGAATAAAACATACATTTTAAATGAAACACCCTATTTTAAATTTGTTTTGAATTCCTTTTAAAATTCTTCAACTTTTTTTATTAATAATAATGCATACCTAAACCTAATAGTTTTTCCAATATTTCAATTTTTCTAAAAAAAAAAATTTTTTCACTTGCAAAAAAATTACAATAGCGCCATTATTTTTGAAGGTAGATCACTCATATTTGATATTAGCGTTATTCGAAGATGACGTAAAGCATATGTGTTTTAATTAGATGCTACAGGGTGTTCAAAATAAACGAATATATTTGGATCATTTTAAATTGAAAAATCTACCATTTTTTTAATGGTGCACCATATATATTATTATTTCTGAAAGATTTACAAAAACCCACAACTTTTATTAGGTATGTCATATACCTATTTTTAATACTTTGCGATTTATTTTAACTTTTCCAATATTTACCCTTCTTTCTGTCTAAGACTATTGCTATAACATTAGTTGGCCATTTTTAAATTTTAAATTCACAGAAAAAGTAAATAATAATAAATACCTATTACTACAAATTAACTTATTTTTAATTATTATTATGGCGCAATAAATGTTCAAAAATATGCCCTTCTATTTGGATACACATGTTTAGTCTTTTTCGTATATTTTCTTGGACGTTCCTTAGCATAAACGGTGTTATTCTCCTGCACGCGTCCCGAATCCTATTTTCCATATCTTCTGGTGTTGTAGGGGGATTCACATAAACACGATCTTTAACATATCCCCACAAAAAGAAATCTAGTGGTGTTAAGTTACATGATCGAGGGGGCCATCAATGAATCCACCTCTACCGATCCATTTCTGTGGGTAATGATTATTTAAAAATTCTCGAACTTCTCGATGATAATGCGGAGGAGCTCCATCTTGCTGAAACCACATTTGTTGGATCTCAATGTTATCAAATTCTTGAAGAAGTTAAGGTAAATCATTCTGTAAAAAGTTTAAATATCTAGGCCCGTTAACTGTTTCGCGAAAAAAATATGGTCCAATAACATTAAAGTTCCATTCCATTCCATTCCACACCACACATTAAGTGACCAATGGTTTTGGTTTTGCACTTCCCGTACCCAGACTGGATTAACTGTTGAATAATAGTGCATGTTATGACGATTAACTACACCATTACTGCGAAAAGTAGCTTCATCGGAAAACATTATTTTAGACAAAAAATTTGGATCGGCCTCTATTGCTTCATTTATAACGGTGCAGAAGTTTACCCTTTGTTCAAAATCGCGGTCTAGAAGTTCTTGGTGAAGTTCCATGTGAAAGGGATGATATTTATGTTTTCTAGTGGTGCTGTTAACGGTTTGTATCACATAAGCTAGCTACTTGACGGCTACTGACCTGGGGATTATCTTGAACTTGAAGTAAAATTTTCAATTCTTTTTCCTCATTGGTAGCATTCCGGTTTACCACTTTCCGTTTTTCATATTCAATACTACCACTAGCATTAAACCGTTCCATTAAACACTGAAGAGATTGCCTAGTCGGTACACGTCTATTAGGGTACTTCGCCTTGTAAAGTCTTACTGCCAACAAAGAATTTCTTTGCGCCTCACCCAGTATATAAATCATATCAATTAATTCAGCTTTAGGAAAATCCATACTTATTTTTTTTTAATTTACTGACACCACAATAAATTTTATGAATTTATTTACTCAGATGTCAGGTTAAAATTTGACAATGTCATTTTGTCATGGCCAACTAATGTTATAGCAATAGTCTTAGACAGAAAGAAGGGTACATATTGGAAAAGTTAAAATAAATCGCAAAGTATTAAAAATAGGTATATGACATACTTAATAAAAGTTGTGGGTTTTTGTAAGATCTTTCAGAAAAAATAATAATATATATGGTGCGCCATTTAAAAAAAAATCGAGATTTTTCAATTTAAAATGATCCAAATATATTCGTTTATTTTGAACACCCTGTAGCATCTAATTAAAATTCCGTTGCATATATCTTTTACGTCATCTTCGAATAACGCTAATATCAAATATGAGTGATCTACCTTCAAAAATAATGGCGCTATCGTAATTTTTTGCAAGTGTGAAAATTATTTTCTTTTTAGAAAAATTGAAATATTGGAAAAACTATTAGGTTTAGGTATGCATTATTATTAAAAAAAAAGTTGAAAAATTTTTAAAGGAATTCAAAACAAAATTTAAAAATGGGGGTGTTTCATTTAAAAAAATGTATGTTTTATTCGTCACGCTTTTTTGAGCAACCCTGTATACTTTAAAATAATTTTAAATTGTGCATCCTAAGAATCTTTACATCTTTTGTATTTACTATTTTCTCATAACTTTTGAAACCAATGAAATAATAAACTTTACTCTATCGTTGACTCACCCTGTACAGCTTGGCGACATAAATTTGATTTTTTTAAATTAAACACCATAAATTTCATTGCATTTTCGTCCCTTTAAAGACAAATTTAATGATATATATGACTATGGATCTATGATGCACCGTTTCGAACTAATTAGAGATTATCTTTAGAATGGATGCAATTATGTAACCGCTATCACTACGACGTTGATTGATTTTTTTTTATAAATATAGGTATTCTTTATTATACGATAACTCTTTTGATTATTCAATGTTCTAATTTAAAATTCTGTAAAAAACTACGCAGTGTTCCCAAGGTTGGCTTTTCGCATTTTTTCAAATAGGACACTCTGGATATTATTCTATTTTTGAATAGTCACTTTAATTGCAATACCAGTGATATAACATAGTATAGGTTTCTGATCTACCGTTTTGGCTTAAATGACCTATTTAAAAATTGGTTTAAGATTTAAATGACTAAGTTATGAATTAGCTTTTTATTAACGTGGTTACAATAGTTTAAGGATGTTAAAAAGTCATATTTTAAACATAATATCAAGCCTTATCTTAATTATTTAAATCTTAAAATTACTTTTTAAATCTATCAAGTTAGCCAAAACGGTAAGTCAGAGTTATTTACTATGTTATATCATTGGAATTTTATTTAAACTGGCTATTTAAAAATACAATATTATACAGGATGTCTCATTTGATAAAAATGCCAAAAGTAACAGTTTGCGAACCTGGGCAACACAGCGTAGTCTTTTACAGAATTTAAAATAAAAATATTGAATGATTAAAAGCATTATTGTATAAAAAAAATACGCATAATTTTTTTAAGGGTATCGGCGTAAAAATAATAGCGGTTATATAATAGGGTATTTTCACTCAATTGATATTGATAATGTTGTGTGTAAAAATTAAAAGTAGAAACACAATTAAGCAAAACCTGCTAAATAACACGGAAAAATACAAACCCCTTACTTTTCCATTTAAGGTTTTATTATCATTGTAATTTAAATAGCCCGCCACTTCCCTAACCAATCAAATTCAACATGGATGCCAAGTCTGTTTAGGAACTATCGATATCGACAATCGTATCGATTTTAACGAAATGCTAAATGCGAAATGCTTTTTAGACTTTACACTAAAACACAGCCAGACTACCTAAATAGTTTCAATTGGAATAAAACATAAAAACTTACATCAAAATGGTTTTCACAACAATAATAGGCATGTCCTTTGGGCATTTTCTCAATACCTACAGCAGCACACCAGGCTTTTCTCCTATCGTCTTGTTTTGGAAGAGAAAAGAATATTTTTGAAGATCCTAAACTCGGCCGGCTTCTGGTTTCGCAAATAATAACAATACACTTTTTTTCATTTTGAATAAAATAACGGAAATTTACTCGTAAAAAGTAGTGATGAGCGAGACCGGTCTTGGTCTTGCGGTCTTGGTCTTGGTCTTGCAGCAAGACCAAGACCAAGAAGAACAAGACCGCCCTTTCACTTGCAAGACTAAGACCAAGACCGGGGTATGCAAGACCAAGACCAAGACCAAGACCGAGGTGTGCAAGACTACGCAAGACCAAGACCGACCTGCAAGACTCTTGCACTTTCGCGACTTTTTTTTTATATTATAATATTTAATTTAAATATTCAATATACAGAGGTATTTTATACAGACATGACCAAAATTGTCAAGAACTGCCAAAAGAGACGATTATTTAATTAGTAAAAGTTTCTTTAATAAAATAATAATTAAATTAATCACTTTGTTCTTTGAGTTCTAAAGTTCTTTAACAATGATAAGAAGTAAATTTAATAACACGTTTTAAAAATAATGAGATGGTGACTCAATGGTCCGACATAGCTTGACATTTCCAAAATCGTTTACGACAGAGAAAAACTAGGGGTACAAAAGTTATAGAAGCTAAAAATTACTTTCATATTTCTAATGTTTTTTTTTAATTAGTTATCTAGTGATGCCACTTACAGGGTGGATTAAAAATCTCCAAAATCTAGAAATACATTATTTTTGATCCACACTGTAAGAAGTAGCACTACTAGATTACTTCTTAAAATCAAGATATAAATGTGAAAGTAATGGATTATTGAAAAATATATTTGTCATGTGATAGAGATATACTTTTTTTTAATTGAATGTAGACGGTAAAGTCAAAACCGAAAATGATATTTAAAAACCATCTACGTCAACATTGTTCCTTTTTAACAACAATTTTCAGCATAATATACAGGGTGGCGATTTTTTCTAAATTGATTTTTTGCCATAAATTTTTTTTTTAGGGGAAAAGCTAAAAATAAAGAAGTTTTCTTGAGTGGTAGTGGCTTGATCATAAAATTCTGGAATAGAAAATAAGTTTAGATTTTAGGCCTTTTTGTCTATAATTTTTGTATGTTTAGTTTTTCACTATCGTGGACGATTTCGGAGATATAGAGCTTTGTCACACTATTGAGTCCTCTTGTATCTGCAGATTGTTTATAAAGTATTTCTAAAAACTTTGTACGGCAAATGTTTAACTAATTTGATGATAAAAAGTTCATATCAACTAAAAAGTTTTTTAAATAACTTTTTTTTAATCAGATATCAATGTTTACATCAGAATTATTTTCATGGAAATTTCACATCTGGTTAAAATTAAAAGTTTTTTTCTGCTTACACAGTACACAGTTTTGTATTTGTTATAATTTTATGTGCTTCTTCAAAGAAAATTTATATAATTCTTATCCCCAAATGTTTCTATATGCCACTAAATGTATAAAAGAAGGTTGTGTCTTAATTTAACCAAAATAGAGCTCCATACAGGGGTGGATTTGCGCAAAGGCTGAGTAGGATGAAGCCTAGGGCAGCAAATATTATGGGCGGCAAATGTACGATTAATTTAAAAAAAAATGTAATGGTAAATTAATAAAAATATATATATATATATATATATATATATATATATATATATATATATATATATATATATATATATATATATATATATATATATATATATATATTTAGCGAATAGATAAAAAAATCTGAAATTTGTTTGTTTTAAAGAATTGATATTTAATTTTTTGTATGTTTTACTTTGGTTAAATTTGTAATAAATTTTTATAAAAATTGCTAATGTAGTTTACATTCTTTTATTGCTAAATTTTGCGTTTTGATATCCAAAAAATATTGGCATATTAGGGCGGCAAAAATATACTTATTAGCCTATGGGCGGAAAAAAGTTAAATCCGGCCCTGGCGCTATAAATAAATAAACCCCTTGGTTTAAAATATGCTTTTTAATCAAATAATTCAAATGTACGTTAAGATTAAAATTGGTATATTTTAAAATTTTAAAGCAAAAAATATAGTCTCCATATTTATTTATATTTAAGTATTAAAAAGATATATTTTATTTAAGATTGCTGAGTTTAAATTATTACTATAAAAAAAAGCAAGACCAGCAAGACTCTGGCAGCAAGACCAAGACCAAGACCAAGACCCGGGGTGGTGCAAGACCAAGACCGGGTGTGAAGACAGCCAAGACCAAGACTTCTTTGAGCTTGCAAGACCAAGACCAAGACCCAAGACCAAGAGCCAAGCGCCCGGTCTTGGTCTTGGTCTTGCTTTGCTCATCACTAGTAAAAAGGGTTCATATCAAGGAAAGTTTGGCAATAATAATAACTATAGTAATAAATTGGAATATTTGGAAAGAACTTACACTATTTAAAAATTAGAAATTATTAATAAATATTAGAGGTTACAGGTTATACAGGTTGACATTGACAATATAACAATTGACAGGAAACGCCAACTTTGTAGATGTTGCGCATATCGATATTTGATGACAGGCGTATCGAATAACAAAAAGCTGACAACAAAGCAGAAATTCCACCAATAGAAAATTTAGGGCCGTGACGTCACGGGCCTACAAAATTCAAACTTAAAATTGATTTTTAAGGCGTTTCCGGAGGCCAAAAAAATCGGGAAAAAATATTTTTGGCCTTTATTTTCATGTGGCTTTGCAATAAGCTAATAAAAAAAATCGTGAAAAACGCCTATTGCATCTATTCTATAGATATCTATAATGAGTTCGAAACTGTGCATCACAGAGCCATGGTCATATATATCATACATACGTTAAATACATACATATAAAAAAGTCGCTACCACTGGTTAATCCCGGAAAGGATGTTAATTTATACACAAAACTGTAAATCAATATTGTAATTATCCGAACACCTGTTGGCTGGCAATGTTACAACAGGTGACTAACAAATAAAATTAAGTAACAAGAGTCGAGTAAGGCTTCGTATTCTTGAAAATAAGGGTTGAAGTAGGGTTTCGAAATTTGATTAAAAGGCCTTAAGGAGTTAAGGTATACCAATAGCCAGCTGTTTAGACAATTATTATAAAATTAAAATATAACAAAAAAAAATTAAACAGGGTGTCACGAAAATACAATAAATTAGTTCCGTTTAATTCAGCTTTATTGTATAGTACGGTCTTTAAATTAGAGGAGACATTCACCCGTCTGCTTACCGGAAGAAAACCATTTTTTTAATATAATATGTAAATCAAGATATCGCTAATGGGTTGCCCAAAAAATTATGATTAAGGCTATAATAAATTTAAATTAATAAATACATTTTTTAATATTTGACTTTTATGCTAACTAAAAAAATTACATCCAATTTAAAGTATAAAGCCAAAAGAACATAGAAACGCTGGGAGAAGGGTCAAAAGTCGGTCGAAGGGAGGTGAAAAGGGTCCCACGTGAAATACCAGTCCAAAAAGTTGTTTTATTTCTAAAATGTTGGTATCTTTCCATGCAAACTGCCTTGAACTTTTTTTGGTGTTTTTTTTTGCTCATTCTTGCTGCGCATATTAGTTAGTTTGAGTTACTAACACGTTAAAAAAATCCTAGGAGAAAAACAAGTCCATTAGAGTTTGTACACCAAAATTAGTTAGGTCTATTTTTAAACCTGCATTTTCTGTATACAAAGATTACTTTTTTTTAAATATGCTTTTCTCGAAAATAGTTTCATAATGTCTATGCTGGATGGACCAATTTAAGCCTAAAAATTGCAATAACTAATACTGGCCCAAGGACCTATTTTGAGTTTTTTTATAAAATTAAGTCTTTGATAACTTTGTGAATATCTGAGATTGTCAGCAGGTAATAAGTTATAATAAAAATTTTCGAATTCTTAACAAATTAATTAAGGCTATAAGGGTAATTTCGAACCTTTTCTTTTTTTTTTGTACAGGATGTCCTGATAAGGTCGTCCACAGGCGATATCTCGAGAACCCTTCATCCATAGCTTTCAGAAAAAAATATTTATAATAAAACCCGCCTCAAGAAAATGCTGGAAATTATTTCAAAGTTTCTAATTCCATCACTAGAGGGCGTAAAAGTAAGAACAAAATTTAAAACAAGGATTATTTAAAAATATGCCATATTCACTTATACCGTTGATAGTTTTCTTACAAACTTTGTAAAATAAGGAATCTTTTTCTTTTTAAACGTTTTTTCCTAACTTGTCAAATATAGGGAAGGGGAAGAGCCAATGTACATTTAAAAAAAAATGAATAACTTTTTTTCGGCTTAACCGATTTTGATAACTTAGGTCTTGTTTAAAAGAGCTTTTACCAGGGCTTAAGATAAAATATTGGTATTATAACTGTATTTTTTTGTTTTATCCCTAGAGACTGATTTGTGCCAAAGTTATAAATTTTGTCAATTTTTTCGAAGGCTTTAAATACATTGGTATTATTATTATAAGCCCATTAAAAAGAGCATAAAAAACAAAGAAACTGGTGGAAACCGCATTTCGATATCTTAATTAATTCTCGACTTATTGCCGAAAAACTGCATTGCTCGTGTCCTTTCCTATTTTCAGTTGCCAGATAAACAACGCGGCGTTTTTATTGAGAATGCCATGAAAACAAAAACCATTTGTTTCTCTGCGAATATTAAATAGTATCAATAATATCCCTATTATTTGTTTATTATCAAGTTAATAACAACACTCATAATTACACGCCTCGTGGATAATAATAGCTGATTATTATTTTTCTACGGGCTTTGGCTAATTGTATCTTCATTGTACTGGAATAGGATGCATATTTCCAGTTCCTCCTAAACGGATTTTCAAAGGTTTAAACACTTTTTTATTAGAATGCCGTCTTTCGTAATACCTTATGGCATATTGTCTCGCCTCAATAGAGGCATTTGAAACATTTTCAAAATAAACGGCGAGCATATCGTATGTCTCGTTGGTGGAATAAGACATAATTTAAAATTACTTAATAACGGTTAAGAACACTACTACTAATAACCAGAACGATGAACTAAATTTAAAATTATCAGGTTTGACAAACATTCCACTTGTCATTTTTTGACGTCCTTGTTTTTTGTGATTTTTTACGTCCTGGCACTTTCAATAAAAATGCCGCGTTGTTTATCTGACAGCTTAAAATAGAAAAGGATACGAGTAATGCAGTTTTTCGAGAATAACTCGAGAATTAATTAAGATATCGAAATGCGGTTTTTGCCAGTTTCTTTACTTTTTTATGTTCTTTTAAATGGGCTTATAATAGTAATATCCTTGTATTTAAATTTTTCTAAAAAAAATTAGAAAGTCTATAACTTTGACACAAATCAGTCTCTGGGGATAAAACAAGAAAATACATTTATCATACCGATATTTTATCTTAAGCCCTGGTAAAAGCTCTTTTAAACGGAACCTAGTTTATTAAAATCGGTTAAGCCGAAACAAAGTTATTCAATTTTTTTTAAATTAACATTCACTTTACTTGTTCTCCCTCTCTATATTTGACAGGTTAGAGAAAAACGCTTAATAATTTTTTTTATAAGTTAATATGGAATATTTTTAAATAATCCTTGTTTTTAGTAGTTTTACGCCCTCTAGCGGCAGAATAAGAAACTTGATAATAATTTTCAGCATTTTCTCGAGGCCGATTTTACTATAAATATTTTTTCCGAAAGCTATGCGATGAAGGGTTCTCGAGATATCGCCGGAGGACGACCTTATCAGGACACCCTGTATATTTTTAAAGCAAACTAAATCTAATACATTTGTCCAGAGAATGTTTTCTTTTGTTTTTAGAAACTGCATAGTTTTAAACATTGAATTAAGTTGCTGAATATGCCCCATTGGCATATCACACGATATTTTGTGGTGTAGTAATGTATATATTTTATTGTAAATAAAAACTTCTGTATAGTTATTCTATTCTTAGTGTTTCATTTAGCAATAGTCATTCTACAGAGCGTCCAAACCTTAATTTGCACCTATTGGTTTTCAGTTAATATTTGGTCGATAGCAGAGTTTGTCGGCAACTACTTATGGTGCGGACGCGTACCGATTAATGTTTCCCCATTAATAACTTTTTTAATTTGTTCACAAGTAATAAGAATACCTATGTGGATTAATTTACCAATTCTTATACTCTTATATAAAACGATAACAAAGTCATAATAGGAAGCTAAAAAGCTTCGTGTACGTCAAGCCGGAACTTGACCTGGCGCACATACATAATCAATAGTACTTCTACAAGCGAATTGTCCCTTAATTTTGACACTTGACTTTTTTCGGAGATAAGAGGTGAGTTTAAGTTACACAAAGCAGCACAGCATGACGATGGTTATCGTATCCATTTCAAGCTTAACCTAACCTAAATTAAGCTAATGACCCGGCCAGATTGCGATCAAGATATATATCGTGCATGCTACTCTGCGACGACATCACTAGTTTGCTGGAATTGTTTGCCGTTATCCTCATTAAAGCGTCTATGCGAATTAGTACAGGGTGTCTAACGAAAAATAACTTGTTATAAGAATACAGAGATTGAAGTTACTCAGTATAACTACAGGAAGATCCAGAGAAGACGGAACAATGCCGCATTTGTGGCTTTCCTCATATTAAAAAAAAATCTGAATTAGCCATCTTCTGTATTTTCTTCCCAAAGAATATATAGGAAAATAATTTGAATTAAAACAATTAACAATTTACAATTATTATGATAAATCATAAATAACGAACAAACGTCTCGTCAATGAAAACTTGAGTAAAACCTTCTGGATTTAAATTTCTATTTATATTATACTCCCTTCAAAAAGTGATGGTAATTGTCTAGAAAGTTGCCGCAACTCCGGTTTTGACCAAACTTGGTATACGGGGGTTTTCTGAGGCGCTGATCACGAATATACGAAAATTTATTTCCCAAATTTAAATCCATGAACAAGATTACGATCCTACCCTGTTTCAAATGATTCTTCTACATCGGGAATATTTAACCGACGCAATACGCACAGCTGGGCAAGACAAAATCCCAGGAAATTTCAAGACATTAAATACCAAGGGAGGTCTTCTCTTCATGTCTGGTGTGGTGTGATTAACAATAGAATTGTCGGGCCAATATTCTATGAGGGATCCTTAACTGGAGAAAGATATCTCAATCTTCTTGAAAACGATATTGAGAACATTTTAAAAGAATTGCCACTCGAAACGTATCGCAAGATAATTTGGCAACAAGACGGAGCGCCGCTCCATGCTGTTCGTCAAGTTGTGCAGTATCTCAATCGCCGATACAATCAGTGGATTGGACGTTATGACACTATTAGATGGCCACCTAATAGTCCAAAATTTCTTTACTTTCAAAGTATGTCGTTTACCAAAATGGGAACACAAACACGGAAGAAATGAGAAAAAAAATTGTAAATGAAATTAATCGTCTTAACCAAGAACCTCAAATAATTTTGGCGAGCTTAGAAAGGCTAAGGAGGGGTTATAGATCATGCTATTGTATTTTAATTGTTTCCGTTTATTGTAATTTTGCTGCTTGGTTTAGAAATAGATATATATCATCATTTTTAGCATATAATATAATTTGAAGCCGTTCTTCTGATGAAAACCTCATTATAAAACTACTTTAAAAAGTAATAAACGTATTTTTAAAATTCTTGACTTTGACAAATAAGCACCTGTGACCTGTGGCAGCCAGGTTTTTTCAGGTGAAAATATCCTTATAGTATCATGCAGTTTTTAGACAATTGCAGCAGAACCGCAGGAAATAAACCCAGCAACCCCTTTATCACCGAATTCCTTGTGAACATCTCTATCTATTGATATAAAAATATACGGGGTATTCCATTTAAAAAATACGTCACTCGTGCTGTAACTCTTTTGTTTTTGTTTCAAATATTTTTCTGATTAGATTATTGAATTCTACGGAAAAAATGCACGAAATGGCTATATTCGTTTTTTATAAATGTACAGAGAAGTTCAAAAATAAAGCTCTGTTTACTTTAAAATAAATAACCCTGTACAAAAAGAAGGTGGAATATAGTGAAAATGAGGTTAGTTTAATTTTTAAGTTTGATGATGGATATCTCAAAAACGAAACGTTTTCGCCAAATTTTTCTTTCATAGTCTTCAGAGCTCCAAGAAACCCCCGTATACCAAATTTGGTCCAAATCGGAGTTGCGACAACTTTCTAGACAATTATCAAATTGATTTTTTTATGAACAATATCTGGCAAGATATCAAATATTTTCTTTTATTTGATTTTTCCATTTAAAGCCTATACTTTTGATCCATCTTCTTTAGGAGTCAGTGGAAAAGTCAAAATATTCAATTTCTTGCCTGAACTTTTGTCTTATTGTTGCAAATGTTACATATTCTTTTCTAATTTATATAGAATACATTTTTTAAATTATATTTTTTAAATATGTTGCAATTTTTGTTTTTTTGGAAGCCATACTGGAAGCGTAATCCTGGTTCGATTTTATCCCATACTTCTTTATATTTGCGATCGCTGCTGGGCTTAATTTTGTTGGATCGGCAGCTCATTGTATTACATTCTTATTTAAAGTGCGATTTCGTTTCGGACTTGTTCCTTTTCCAGTTGACAAAAGCCAAGATATTTAAAATTATCAGCTGCGATTATTCATTATTGATATTTTTTTGTCGGCGTTATTTAAAACTCTTTAAAATAACTTTTGACATCAAGTTGACAATATTTTTGATTGACAGTGATGGAAACTTCACATAAAAAATAAAATATTATCAGGCACTCATTTTTTTCAAAAGTTTGTTGTCACCGCTGTTTAAAATATAAAAAACAAAGATAAACAAAAATGATGTCATTACAAATTTGGTATAATTCAGACATTATACAGGGTTATCCAAATTAAGTATCCACCATTGGTAACTTTGTTATTAGTGAAAATACAAAGATGTTTAAATTAGCAAACTAGTAGCATTTTTAACGCTGGTAAAGAGGAGAAATAGAAAAAAACAATTGAGAAACGTATTTTTGAGTTTTTCAGTAAAATAACATTTTTTTAAATGGACACCCCTGTATATTATATTGTTTTCTGTTAAAACATCAAATTTTAAACAAAAAAGTTTATTATGACTTTTCCGCTAGAGTCAAAAATAAAGTCAAAATAACGATAAATATTTTTAATTATTTGCAGTATTAAAATATTAAGACGGCTATGAAAACATGGCCTTCGCGATTTGACAGCATTAAGATAAGCGACAAATTGCTAAACTGGACATACTCGCAACTAGAAGGCTTTGGAAAACCATGATAAAATCAAATATTGTCAAACATTAGTGTGTTGCTTATAAACTTAAAGCTTATAAACAATACTTGTTTATAAGCTTTATTGTGTCAGTCATTAATTTAAAGAAAAATGTTCTTTCATGAGGAAAAGTGTGATGTGTTAGAATGCTATTTAGTGTGCAGAAAATCCTCCTTGAGAGCAAGAGAATACTACAGTGAATTATATCCCGCTCACATTCAACCGTATGAACGATATTTTCTGAGACTTTATCGAAAATGTAGGGGCAACGAAAATGTTGTTGCTAAAACTAGGACAAAAAAGAATTCACAATAAGCGATGCCACGGAAATTGCAGTTATTGGATCTTTCGAAGCTTATCGTGAGAATTCAATAACAGATATTCTCAAGGACTCTAATTTCAGTTATGGTATTGTTCAAAGGATTTTAAAAAAGTACAAATTTATTCCGTATAAATTCCGACCAGTTCAAACGCTTTTGGCAAGGGATCCAGAGAGAAGACTTGTTTTTTGCCATTGGTATCTTAACTTCTGTCGCCAAAATATAAATAACTTTCGCTACATTTTATGGACAGATGAATCAAATTTCTCAAATTCTGGAATGTTTAATAGAAAAAAACACCATTATTGGTCAAGAGAAAATATTTTGTTAGTACATCCAAGAGGTCCACAAGTCCGTTTCAGTTTCAACGTTTGGTGCGGTATAAATGGTTCAAAAATTGTTGGTCCGTTCTTTTATGAGGGCACCCTAACTGGTGAAAGATATGTGGAATTTATGACAGAAATTCTGAATAATTTCTTAGACGAATTGGATCTTATAAGTAGACATCATCTGCATTTTCAGCAACATGGCGCACCTGCCCACAACTCCAGAGGTACTTATCATTTTCTAAGTACTACTTTTAATGATCAGTGGATAGGAACAAATGGCCCAATCCAGTGGCCTCCCAGATCACCAGATCTAACCCCACTTGACTACTTCTTGTGGGGTTACTTAAAGAACCAAATTTACAAGCGAAGGTACGATAACGTCGACGCTTTAAAGACTGAAGTTAGGGAAAAGATAACCCAGATAGATGGTAGGACCATACTTAAGACAGTTCGAGCAGTTGAAAAACGTGCCCAAAAATGTTTTGAAGAACAAGGTGGTGTTTTCGAGCATCTTCTTTAAAAAAAATGTTATTTTAGTTTGTAAGATTATGAGTTGATGTTGAAAATAAAGTTTGTCGATACAATTTAATTGTTTCAGATTGGGGGCCATAACTTCAACAATTTGTAACCTAGGAGAAAAGTCATTATAAACTTTTTTGTTTAGAATTTGATGTTTTAACAGAAAAAAATATAATATACAGGGGTTTCCATTAAAAAAAATGTTATTTTACTGAAAAAATCGAAATAACGATTCTCAATTGTTTTTTTTTATTTCTCATTTTTACCAGCGTTAAAAATGCTACTAGTTTGCTAATTTAAACAACTTTGTATTTTCACTAATAACAAAGTTACCAATGGTGGACACTTAATTTGGATAACCCTGTATAGTCGAAGAGCCGAAGAGAGATCGTTCTTCACCCATCTGTTAACCGGATGAAACCCATTTTTTGTTAATCTTACACATAAACAAATGCATTTTGACTGTTTTGCCTATCAAAATATGGTCAAGACTATTTTTAAATAAATTAACTTTTATCAACTTTTTTTCTAACTTTGACTATGTGATAACTAAATAAATGTTGTGTAGATCGAAATTTTGAACCGCACAAAACATGCCTAGCTGGTCTTGCCCGCTCATTTTTAGTCAAGACTATCTGGCAAGCAGGTGCAAACGGGTAAGTTTTTATAAGTGACTTTTATAATTTGAGAATAAAGATAATTAAATATAAAACGCGTTGATATACTCTTTCCAGCGAAAAAATGTTCAAGCGACTATTGTCAAGCTTTGAAGTTTATAATGTCACTAAAAATTAAATTAAGAAAATGGATAAAAAATGTTTGGTGTGTTACCAAAAAAATTCTGTTATTGATTTTAATGATGAGACATTTAAAAACTGCTGGCAGGAGTATATCAACGTGTTTTATATTTAATTATCTTTATTCTCAAATTATAATAGTCACTTATATATGATTATTTCAGGTTAAAAAATTTTAATATATTTTTTTTTATTTTAAATTTCAAAAAATTACTTTATTTATGCATTTAAAGTAAAAAAAAAAATTGTGGAAAGCCAATATGGTAATGTAGATTTAATAAGTATATATTAAAATGATACAGGGTGTACCTGAAATTTATAAATAGTGTTTTTTTACATTAAAGTTTAAAAATTGCCAACGGCTTTATTTATGAAATTAAAAAACAAAAATAAGTGTATTAGTAGTTTTATGTAAAATAAAAGAATAAGAATTGACATTATACAGGGTAATCAAAAATTTTGAGATTTTTTCCGGCCCTGTTATTTATTTATCTTTTTGTATTTGATCGTTTAGTAATGTTCGTTTCAAAAATTCAAAAAAACAAGCAAAAAAATAAAAATTTAAAAAACTTTTTTTATCTCAAAAAGTAGTAAGCTGTGCACAATAATATTTTTTTAAAAACTAAAAAATCACGATGTAACCTTCTGAAATCTGATGCCAGTTAGTTTTCTCAACCCCCGTTTTTTTACTCCTTCAGAAAAATGCGATATTGCTATAAGTCTTAGAAGCAAGCAATCGTATTCGTGCCGAAAATGAAATCGAAATAATTTTTAATTCTCTATTCGGTAAAACACTTTTTATTCAATTTTAGAAAAAAATAAAGCCACGCATAGGTGCCATTTGGATAAGATTTTTTTTTAAGATTTGTACTCTCCCAGAATTCATTGAGGACGTCTAAGCGTGACTCATTTTTTTTTTGGACTGAAAGAACATTTTGGGAAATTTTTCTATATTTTCTTATTCACTCTGTATAACAACCTCAATCTCTTAAGACAATCAATAAACCGCAATTTCCATGAAGATTTCGCCACAACTTCCAATTTTACGTAAATAGGGTTCGTAGAAAGAGCTCATCAACATTCCTGTGGAATAATTGTCGAGATTGCCGCATATGAGAACGACAAACTTTGGGAAATGCTGATGTTATGTTTAATATTACCTGAAGTAATACTCGTATTTGTTTTGCCAATGCGGTATTTAGTTGTAAATTCTAAAACTGGGGGGATTTATTAAAACAACCAAGTGTGGAAATGTAACTAATTTGAGAACTTATGATAAAGTAATGTTGAACAAAAACTAGACTAGTTTATACAGGGTCTTATGGTAGTAATTTCATATATTAGAATCACGAAATCCGAAAGAAAATTAAATAAAAACTATTTAAAAAAGCGGTCCACCGTAAATTACTGAGTTGATAAACACCAAAATTGTAAGCAGAAATATCAAACTTGCCACTGACCTTTTTGCATCAGATCGTTAGTTCCCTTTAAATTTACATGCCCATTGTCTTTTGGCATGTCAAACATAGCTGCAAGTACTATAAGTAGTCAAGGAAAGTTAGAAAATAAATCGGAAATTTTTAAGGCCAGCAGATATTGAGATGCGGTTTTCTGCATTGTGTTCAGAAAGCTATCAGAAAAAAGTCTATATGGTGTGGTTATGTCATTTTTCCAAAAATACATTCGGGTGCAATAAATGCATTGCATAATTATACTTGAAATATTATTAGAACGACTGTAAACTCGGAAAAATCGCTCGAAAATTGTTACTTGGAGGTTTTTGGGGATGCCGAATTCAATTCTGGCATAAGATCCGGGCGCTCGAGGGGGTGCCGTGTATTCAGCGTCCATAAAATCAGCCGAAAACTGTTACTGGTTTCGGATATGCCGAATATTGATTAAATCGGGGCGCTCGGAGGTGCTCTGCGGAAGGTAATGAAAGTGAAAATCCCCGAAAGCGATCCCAGTGCCTCCGGGTGATTCTAATGCCGGAATTTTGGCTGATTTTTTATGCAATTTCACCCCAAGAGCCATCGCTGAGCGTCCCCGGGTAATTTTAATGCCAGATTTAAATTGAGCATCCCCGAAAACCTCCGCGTAATGATTTTTAAACGATTTTTTCAGATTTCCAGTCATTCTTATAATATTGCAAGTAATTATGCAACTGCAAAATGTATTTATTGCACCAAAATGCATTTTTTTAAAAATGACATAACCACACTATATAGACTTTTTTCTGGAAGCTTTCTGAACATAATACAGAAAATCGCATCTTGATAGCTACTGGCCTAAAAAATGTCTTTATTTCGGTCGATCTGGATCTAAATGCCCTGGACTAAAGTCTCAAATATCATTTGGTGAGGTAAATTTACTAGTCTACTTTAGAAGGCTAAAAAAACACAACTTAAAAAAAATCTCAGCTGTTTTAATAAATAAAAACATAAATCTTTTTTTTTTATAATATTGTTTTCTTTTAAAAATACAAAAAAAGTTATTTAAATATCTTTTTTTAAAAACATCCACGGGTCGTCAAAATGAAGCCTCAA
>JAHBCN010004021.1:45000-68303 GCA_019359885.1 Listronotus oregonensis
AATTTACTGTCTAAGAAGTAACTAATTTCAATGTAATGAATTATTGCCATAAAACCCTGTTTGTAATATTTTTTTAATTAATTTTAATGTACTATTATTACAATTTTACAAAAAAAACATTGCATAATGATTTTAAAATATTAAATTAAATTTAAATAGAAATAATTAAATTACAAGGTTTTAATTTATAACGGAGAGGGGTTTCTAAAGACTGTCCAAAACTTTAGTATTTAATACATTATAATATTCTAAGAGAAAAGTTTGTAGAAACAATGGTCCGAAAATGCTTTGATTTAGAGATACAGGAAGTTAAAAAACGTGATGAACATAATAAAAGTGTTTAACTTTAATCCTCTTTTTTAACTTCACTTGCCTGGCTCCTAAATTGGTTAAAGTAATTAAAATAAAAATGCAAAAAAAATCTAAACCAAAGGCAAATTAATTAAATTTTAAAAAGTGGATATCACAAAACTAGTCATTATGAAAATTGGGCATTAATTTAGGTCATTGGAAATATTGAAAGTTAAAAGAAATACAACAACCGAATAAATTTTAGAAAGTTAATATAATAAAAACTTGTTTAGATTATATTTAATTCCATTCATGCTAATATATGTCAGTGGTCCTAATTGAAGTAAAAATACGTGTAGTCTTGGGGGAAAGCAAAAAAGAAAAATTAGCCTGCCTGTTTGTTTATATCAAATATATAAAAGCTAAAAAATGGTCTCAAGGAAAATAAAAAATTAATTTTTATAATTTATCATTTTAATTAAAAAATCAAAATCACTACATTAACAGTTAAGGAGTAAAAATTCTTTTTATGGTTCAATAAGCACTTTAAAATAATTAGTTCTTGCCAATTCCTTGTTCTTTTTTGAATTTGAATGACTTTTTTATGCAGATCTCTTTTTTTCGGTTCAAAATAAAGACAATGGCCTTAGCTGTGATGAAACTGCCGAATAAATGTTTAAATTTATTTATCTGCGATCTTAAGGAGCCATTATTCGTTTTTCGCCCTATTTGGATTTTTTATCACCATTTAGGTATATTTATAAGAAATAATTAGTAAGTTATTAAATTTTTGTAGAATCGGCTACCAAATTTTTAGCTTTATAATATTTTTTAAGAAATTTGTTTTTTAACTTGTGGTTTATCACGCCAGGGTTCATGACTGGCACAGACTCTTTTTCTTTTTCATATAAGTGATCTTCTTTCCTTTTTTGATTAATCCTATTTATAATTTTCCCAATGATAGTACCCTTCACTCTTTTATTTAGTTTGTTAAGCTAGCCTTTAAGCATAATTTAGAAAAAAAGCATAAGGTAATGCAGATATCCCATAACCAGTACCTTTAATAAATGTTTAATTGGGGGAGCAAAAATCTTGTCCAGTTTATTGTTTTAAAAACAAAAATGTCTGCCAATACTCATTACTTACTTATAAGTGGTTAAATTCTACAAGTTCAAAAAAGGTGAGATTCTTTTTGTGAACCAAAAAAAATTGTCCTCCTTTTAATTTAGCGTTCTCCTTCCCACCCTTACAAAAAAGCATCCTCGTCTTGCCCATTAAAGAGCTTTAGGCAGACTGTCCCGCTTTTATAGGTATTCTTACTACTTTTCCTTTAAAAAAGTGTTTAATGGAACAACAAAGAACATTATTTCCATAAACAGTCTATCTGAAGCAGCCCCGAGGATCCCACATTACCTGCCCATTTATTGTTTGAGTATCCAAAATGTAAAACCTGCTGCTTGCAAAGGCTATTTTTTGCCTCCAAATCCAAAAATAGCTAATAACAAATTACTTTTTGCTTTCCCTAAGGCACCCACAATACGTTAGTTCTATGACTTTAACGGCCGAGTGATGATGGCGTTGTTAAATTTAACAATGGACTTAGCAGTTTAGAATGTTTAGCAAAACGTCATTGTCATTGTTATTCAATGATTTTAGTAGGCAACCTGTTAAAATCTGACATTTTGTTAAACATTCTAAACCGTTTGTAACTTTTAACAATTTGCTAAGTTGACAACGGTTTAGAATATTTAACAAAATGTCATATTTTGACAGGTTGCCTACTAAAATCATTGAATAACACTGACAATGACTTTTTGTTAAACATTCTAAACTGCTAAGTCCATTGCTGAATTTAACAACGCGATCATCATTCGGCCGTAAGCCTTCACCAACTAGTCTGTAATAAAAGAAATGTATACGAATTAAATCGAGTAGAAAAGGTCACGAAACCTTTTAAATATTTTTTTACCATTTATAAACAAAAAAACTGAAATCCTGTTTTATCCTGAAAAATAATCTCAAATTTCTTACCTTTCACTAACAGACGACATCTAAAAAGTATGCGCTTTGCTGGGATTTGCAATTATATTACTCAAATCCTCATTTCCGGAGTGGAAAATTATTTCCTTGCATCGCCTTCAAATTTTAAAAGGATTTTAAATAAACGTAATTTAACTTACGTGTAAAATCATTTTCAAACACAGATTTCATTCAATACCATAACCGTAATAAATTTTGATTAATAAAATATTAATGAATCGACTGAATTGTCTGTTACTTAATTACAGTGTATTTTGGGTACTTGGTTTAACTCTAACGTACAGGGTTATTCATTTTAAAGTAAACAGGGCTTTATTTTTGAACTTCCCTGTATTTTTTAAACGAATATAGCCATTTCGTGTATTTTTTTCCGTAGAATTCAAAAATCTAATTAGAAAAACATTTGAAACAAAAACAAAAGAGTTACAGTACTAGTGACGTATTTTTTAAACGGTATACTCCGTATATTTTTTACCAATAGATAGAGATTTTCACGAGGAATTCGGTGATATAAGGGTTGCTGGGTTTATTTCCTGCGGTTCTGCTGCAATTGTCTAAAAACTGCATGATACTATAAGGATAGTTTCACCTAAAAAAACCTGGCTGCCACAGGTCACAGGTGCTTATTTGTCAAAGTCAAGAATTTTAAAAATACGTTTATTACTTTTTGAGTAGTTTTATAATGAGGTTTTCATCAGAAGAACGGCTTCAAATTATAACTCTCTATTATAAATGTGGAGAAAACGCCAGGTAAACACAACGAAGATATGTTGCAAATTTTCACCAAAATATATCAGTAAAACGATTTTAAAACTGAAGGTCTTATTCAAAGAAACAAAATCGTTACTTATTAAAAAAAGGACCACAATGAGAAAAAGAAATCGGGATCGAGCTATTCTAAATTATTTTACTTTAAATACCATAAAGTCAATTACTGACGCAGTTAGAGACTTGAGGTATGGCCCTGCAAGAAGAAGGGTAACCTATGCGACGGTTCAGAAAAGACTAGAATATTTTAAGTATCTTTCCAGTGCAGCATTTAACACGTGAACAAAAGGAACTTCGCTTTCAATATGTTTCCCAAATTTTAATCCATGAACAAGATAACGATCCTACCCTGTTTAAAACGATTCTTTGGACGGATGAAGCTACGTTCACTACATCGGGAATGTTTAACGAACAATACGCAATTGGGCAAGATAAATCCCAGAATGCAGAGATTAATTACCAGAATTTCATGTCTGGTGTAGTGTGCTTAACAATAGAATTGTCGGGCCAATATTCTATGAGGGATCCTTAACTGGAGAAAGATATATCAATCTTCTTGAAAACGATATTAAGGACATTTTAGAATAATTGCCACTCGAAACGTATCGCAAGATAATTTGGGAACAAGACGGAGCTCCGCCCCATGCTGTTCGTCAAGGTGTGCAGTATCTCAAATCAGTGGATTGGACGTTATGGCACTATTAGATGGCCACCTAAAAGTCCAGATATTACAATTTTGAACACTTTTCCATAGGGTCACTTAAAAAATATCGTTTATCAAAATGGAAACACAAACACGGAAGAAATTATAGAAAAAATTGTAAATGAAATTAATCGTCTTAACCAAGAACCTCAAATAATATCGGCGAGCTTAGTAAGGCTAAGGAGATGTTATAGATCATGTTTCGAAAATAACGGGGGTCATATAGAACATTTAAATTATTAGTAATATTATAATTTTTTGCTATAAGTGTTCTTATTACCACCATATTTTACCTTGTATTGTATTTTAATTTTTTCCGTTTATTGTAATTTTGCTGCTTGGTTTAGAATTGGATATATCATATCATTTTTAGCATATACTATAATTTGAAGCCGTTCTTCTGATGAAAACCTCATTATAAAACTTCTCCCAAAAGTAATAAACGTATTTTTAAAATTCTTGACTTTGACAAATAAGCACCTGTGACCTGTGGCAGCCAGGTTTTTACAGGTAAAACTATCCTTAAAGTATCATGCAGTTTTTAGACAATTGCAGCAGAACCGCAGAAAATAAACCCAGCAATCCCTATATCACCGAATTCCTCGTGAAAATCTCTATTTATTGATATAAAAATATACGGGGTATTCCATTTAAAAAATAGGTCACTCGCGCTGTAACTCTTTTGTTTTTGTTTCAAATGTTTTTCTGATTAGATTATAGAATTTTACGGGAAAAAATTACACGAAATGGCTATATCCGTTTTTTTTTAAAGTACAGGGAAGTTCAAAAATAAAGCCCTGTTTACTTTGAAATAAATAATCCTGTACCTGTGCGATAATTATCTTTCATAATGGGTTATGACCTTGCCAAGTCTACGTTTTCTCTTAGTATAGGGAAATTGCGCACCATTCGGCAACACCGCATGGAGGGTGTCTGAGGATGTCGGATGTATACAAAAGTCGTTTCCGATACTCTTAATTCCCGATGTTTCTAGAAAATACCAGATGTTCGAAATGGGTAAATAGGCAGCCAGCCGCTTGTCGGAGGATCAGTATTACAGTATTCAGTAGTGGATATATATGAGCGAAGCGATGCCGTTGCGGTCCTGCATGAACCATCCGAACAGTGTCTGCTATATATGTGGTGAGGTGACACTAAAAGCTCAACGAAAGACCTTAAGCCCACTCGTAAGAAAAGCCCACGAGTTTTATTTCGGGTTCAAAGTTGGCGATCAAGACAAAACTTGGGCTCCCAAAAAATGCTTCCGCACTTGCTCAAGAACCTTATCAGAATGGCTACGGGATACTCACATATCTATGAAGTTTGGAGTGCCAATGATTTGGCGAGAGCCAAATACCTAGTGGTGACTATTTATTGACTCTTTAAACACAAGTCTAAAGGCAGGTTTGTTTTTTAATGAAAACGAACGGCCATTAGTTCATGTTGGTCATGCTGTAAATAAAAAACATACCAGAACATGCGCTTATTACTCCAAAGCATAAAATACGAAGATCATAAGTGAAATATCTGTGTCGATCCCAAAGTTGTTGCACTGCTCACAGGACTGCAGAGTGGCTTCACAAAATATTGTTGTTTTTTATGCGAATGAGAAAGAACCAACATTAATCAGTTAAAGATTGGCCGCAGAAAGTTTATTTACCTCCTCTGCACATAAAAGTAGGACTTAAAAAGCTTTGTTAAAGCCTTAGATGGAGAAGGAAATGCGTTCCTTTATTTAAGACAGAAATTTCCGCGTATAAGTGAAGCAAAGCTTAAAAAATGAATGTTCGTTGGACCCTAAATACGAGAACTTTTTAAGGACCAAAATTCTAAAACAACACTTTTGAAAAAGCAAAAGAGGGCACGGGATGCCTTTAAAAATGTATGAAGCAACTTCCTTGGGAACAAAAAGTACTAGTAACTACAAAGATCTAGTTGAAGAACTTATCCAATCTTATAAGGCCCTAGGTTGCAATATGTCACTTAAGCTGCATTTTCTTTACCAAAACTGACCACAACATTTCGAGTAAAGACTGTATTTATGGAATTTTATTTTTTTAAGCCGCACTAAGTTGTTTGAAGCAAAAATTGTTTTTTCTTATACAATAAGAAGTATATTTTGTAAAAAAAGTGGTTTTGTTTTTTTAAGAAATTTACCGGAAGAAAAACAAAATTTAAAAAGCTGCAATAATTCTAAACAACCAGAATGTATTTAGCAAGCCTTATTGACATTCCAAATATCTGGCACCCGTTGTTAAAGCGCAAAAAATCGGTAAAAAATAAATAGTATATAAGTCCTTACCGAAATGTTGTGTACAAGTTAATAAATAAAGACTATGGAAGTTCAATACTTTAGTGTTATTAAATTCGAACGATATTTTACAAAGACTTAAGAAGACCTTAGAAATTTTTATAATATTAATAAAAAGTTTATTAAATCAATTAATTTTACATATAAAAATGACGGATTTGTGTACCTAAAAAAATTTATTTTTGTTATCTCAGCTATCCCGGAAGTCGATCCAGACCCTAAATTTTACACCAACATTTAAAAGACACGTCTTTGTGTAAATATTATGTAATTCTTCATCTACTTTCCCTAAAGAAAAGGCATATTTTTCCCTTATCTGTCGATCTTTCATTAAAACTTTATATAGAGTTTGGGAAGTATTTTACAACGGGTCTTTTAAAAGATGTATAAAAGTGAGTTCATTAGTGATTAATTTAGCTATCGCAAAGTTGATTTTGCTGCTTTTAAAAGTTGCCGCAAAGATTTAACGAAATAGACGCAGATGATCTATAAAAATAATTTGCCAAAAAAGATCTATCTCAAAATACAAAGTTTTAATTTTAACATTTAATAAATAAAGAAGCTTTGTATTTCATAAAATTGTTTGTTTATTACTGAAACCCTAGGAGAACGCTTGCGGCTATCTAACTATCCATTGGTGCCATGTTTTTAGAAAAAAACTTCTTCTTCTAGTCTCGTATGCTCCGCGCACATTGGGGTCATTGGATCAATCTTCTCATCTCCTCAGAACAAGGGTGTTTTTTTCAGCTTGACGAAACAGTGTTGCTGCGTCTGCTTTTCCACTTCAATCTCTGATGTTACGCAACCAGGAGTGCTGCTTTCTACTAGGTTCTCGGCGACCTTCACTTTTTCCTTGGAGTATCAGTTTTAAGATAGAATACCGTTCATCACGAAGTATATGACCCAAATAGGATATTTTTCTTTGTTTCACGATATTCATACTTTGCCTTTCGGTACCTATCCCTCTAAGTACCTCTTCATTGGTAGTGTGATAGGTCCACGATATCTTCCACAGCCTTCGATGGGTCCACATTTCCAAAGCTTCTGTGCGATTTATTGATCTTACAGTGCTTTGTTTAATAATAATGATTAATTGAATATATTTTTTACTCTTTATTCAAACTATTAACCCAATAATCTATTTTTAATATTTTTTATTATTAGCATAATATTTCATTTTGAAAATAATAAAAAATTTAATAGTAAATATTGTTATAATGGTATTGCAAGTATAAAGCAAGCGTATTTTTAAGTTCAATTATTGACCCACAGCTATCAGGTTTGTGCTAATACAAAAAATGTTAATCTTGACATGAGTAACAACATATTAAAATTTTGTAAAGTCTTCGCTGGGCACCAAGCTATAGAAGATTTGCGCCATATCCTTTTAAAAAAGTATAGTGTCATTATGCCTTAAGAAATGTATTGCTATGTTTTTTCAGATCGACAACTATGGAGTTCGGGGTGCTATCTTAAGTGTCTTAAGATCATATTGAACTGACCGAAAACAGGTGGTCAAGATTCGAGACTGATATAGTGATGCTATGGACATCAAAATAGATGTTCCGCAATGACCAGTTCTTGGGTCAATTTTATCTATAACCTATATTAATTCTTTGACTAGTCTTATTATAAATGGCACAAGAGTATCATATGCTGATGACACGGTTTTGCTCCTTTCAGCGGATGATTGGAATGAGGTAATGGTGCTGATGCAGATGGGATTGGTTAACACTAAATTTAAATTAAAAAAATATGTAGCTTTTTCTATAACATTAGCTGGTCATCCTAATTTTACCATTATCACTGTGGAGAATTTTGAGAAACCCATTAAAGAGGTTTCACGCACAAAATATTTAAGCCGAATGATTGATACACACTTTAAATAAGACGAACATATTTTGAAATTAAAAAGTAATATAGTAAAAATAATACACAAATTTTATCTTTGGTTTAAAATGCATTCTACGAATCTGCTATTAATGATATATAGGGCACTGGTTGAGTTTTTTATTGAATATGGTATATAGTAATGGTTTAACAGTGCCTTAAAACAATTAATTATGCCAAATTTTATTTTAAAAATGATATATAAAAAAACGTTATTATACATCTGTTGGGCAACAAAGAAATATTTAATGTAAGATCCTTGTATATATTAGATGCATGTTCTTGTATTTATAAAGAAAGTAAAATCAAAAAATATGTAAATTACCCACTTGAAACTAAAAGGAACCTTCAAATTCCAATAAGCTATAGAGATATAATTCAAAGATTTTTAACATCCTTCCTTCCAAAATTTTATAACTTGTTACCAGTTGGCATTAGAATAATTCAAAATTAAAATAATAATAATATTAAAAATCATAATATGAATAATAATAATAAAGTCAGTTTTCTAACATTCCTGATACTGCTTGTCGAGCCTGTCGACAGCAACCCGAAACACTTATGCACTTATTGTTAGATTGTTCTGTTCATACTGTCAGTGCTTACATCCACCGGCATAAGGTCGCGCTTCGGATACTTTATTATCACCTCAGGCATTACTACGGCATCGATGAAACAGCAACTCTGCCATTTGCTCCCGGCCATGTCGAGGCGGTGCGATGGTGGAGAATGACAACTGTCGCATACATTGGAATTATGCATTCTCAACTACGCATCAAATTCGCGCCAATAAACCTGATATCGTTCTCCTTGTTAAAAGAACTAACTCTATGTATGTGATTGAGTTCTCCGCCCCAGCAAAAACTAACATCAATATAAAGGAACGGGAAAAACGAGCCAAATCAGGATCTTTTTGGCAAACTTCGGAGGCTCTATCCGGAGTAAAACGTGCGACTGGTTGTTCTAATTGTCGGCGCTTTGGGGGGCATCAAGGAAAACGCGTTGGGGGAGCTAAAGTGTATTCCCGCATGTCAAAATTTACCTGAACAACTGGGGATGAAAATGCAGAAATCTGAGGTCCTTGGGTCCCTTCGTTAACTGAGGCAAATAAATTTGGCCGAAGGTCACTGACCAAGCGGACGCGAGGAGTGGCCTTCGATACGGATGGCCTTCCGCATGACGCCCTATGGGGTCGGAGCCATGGGATACGCTATGTCGGATCTTTGTAAATAATACTAATAATAATGATAAAATATTTGAAGCATATATTTAAAAAAAAAATGGAAATTTTATTTTTTTTAACAAATTTATTTTGTACCATAAAATCGCTCCTAAATTTCTAACTCTCATTGGGCTTAGTTTAATATAATTATAAGTATATAAGTGTGTGTATTATGTATGTGTAGGTATGTATCAGTATGTGGATCTTTTTTTTTTTTTTTTTTTTTTTGATAAAGTGGTATAGACCAATACCTAATTTTTAATTTGCCTTATAGCTCCTAATTTAGCTAGATACCATAAAAAAAACATTGTTTTTACCATAGAATTAGATACCAAAACTGTAAACTATATAAAATGTAAAATTAAAAAAATAAATAAATAAAATAATTATTGAATCTGCACTTTTCTAGAAATGTGTAGCGTTTTTTTAATTCTATGTATTATAAAGTAACAGCAAATTCAGAATTCGGCCATTTTCTGTAAAACTCTATTTTCTAATTTGATTTCTGCCTAAGCCAGACAACAATCTGCGAGGAAAAATAAACCAAAACTAATTATCTAATTTTGTTAAATTACTTAATGCGGTGGTTAGCGGATTAATTAACACAATTATTACATCCTGATTAAGCATTATAAAGGCGTTAAGCACCCTTTAATTAAATACAATTGAATTTGTGGCTGCTTTTCTATTGAAAGCGTAATTTTGTGCAGAATTTGAAGCAGGAAACGCAATTCAAATGTCATCCAAAATACTTTTAATTAGAAGAACATCCATAATGATCGCTACAATAGGTAACACAAAAGTTAACAAATTTGAAAAACTTAGAGGTATGATAAACATTTTAATTTTTTTTTAAAGGATATAAAAAGAATAAAACAACCCCAGTATTTTTACAACTATGCATAGTTTTATAATTACTTAGATTATTTTAGTTTTACACGAGATTGCTACCAAATTTAGGACACACTTTTAATTTTTTTTTACTGGAATATCCGAAATTTAATAAGATTTTAAAATTCTACTTCAGATATTATAATCTAAGTTTCTACACAAACATATCCGTTTGGGGTAGATATTTAAGGTGGCAGAAAACCCTTTTGAAAAATATATACCGGGTGACACAGCGGAGATGTAACAACTTTTTCATTTATGAGGTCTAATTCTTGAAATTTGGGTGATGCACCTGTCATAAGGACACGCTTTTAATAACTTAATAAAACCAATTTATTCACTTCCGGTTTAACCGGAAGTAACCCTAAATTTAAAATTTTAAATAGCACCTTGTATATTTTTTTAGCCTACTTGTTTCGCCTTAAAATTCTATTTTCAGCCATGTGTCACACTTGTCATTTTTAGTAGGCCATAATGTGACAATTGCAAATTATCAGCATGTAAGAGACTTTGAGATGTGAAGAATAAGGTGTAAAAATATTTGTGATTTTGTTAATTTTTATCTAATTAATAAGAGTTAGGGATAGAGTTTAGTTTTTAAAATTTTAGAAATGTATTTTTTTAACGGTTATTACCTCAAAATCCAAAATAGAAAACTCCAATTTTTATTTAATGTAATTTTAGATCAAACATTTACTATTTCATATTATTTATCAGAACTAGTATGAAGTACTGACTTTTAAATTAAAAACGCAAAATGATACATATCTACATTTCTCTATGACAATTGTTTAGTATACCTTTGTGTAATAGGTTTAATTATTAAATAAATTTCTTTGATTTGTACAAAAAAATTGTCTTTTTATTTCATAGATTTATTGGCATGTTAAACATTTTTGTTATCTCTATGCAGGGGTATTACACTGCCTAGTTGGCGCATTATTGTAACCTGTACTTATACTTATAAGGATTTGCGAATCAATGTAAATTTGTATAATTTTGATATTTTAATTAAAAATTCAGTTGTGCATACCAATTTTGATTAATTATATAAAAGAGTACATGTTTGATCTAAAGTAAAATTAAATAAAAATTAAAGTTTCCTATTTTTGAATTTAAGTTATAAAGCGTTAAAAAATACATTTCTAAAATTTTAAAAACCAACCTTTATTTTTAACTTTTATTAATAAAATAAAAACTAACAAAGTCATAAATATTTTTACACCGTATTCTTTACATCTTAACGCCCTTTGCGTGCTGATCATTTGTAATTGGCAGTCATACCATTTTGAAATAAAAAGGCAAGGGTGACACATGGTTAAAAACAGAATTTTGAGACGGATCAGGTAGGCTAAAAATATATACAGGGAGCTATTTAAAATTTTAAATTTGGGATTACTTCCGGTTAAACCGAGATGAAAAAATTGGTTTTATTAAGTCATTAAAAGCGTGCATTATAACAAATGCATGACCCAAATTTCAAAAATTTATTCTAATAAATAAAAGTTATGGGCTGTTCCATGTCGCTGTGTCACCCGGTATTACAAAATCAAAATACGCTTTCCTTCAGAAAGATCTGAAACAATTTTTAAAGTATAAAACATAAAAAAAACGTATTTGTTTCTAGTTTAATTGCTAATCACTTGGTAAATATTGGTCGTAGAGATAAATTGTGAAAGGAGAAAAGTTTAATAAATAAATTTTCCACAACTTAACATTGGTTAGAAATCGCAAAATGCATTATTCTTGTTTCCAAATAGCAATAAACCAAAAAAGATTTTAAAAAAGCGTTCTGTGCGTGATTTTCTGAATTTCGTAAAATTCAGTTTGTTAATTGTTGCTTATTTTAATGACAATCGACAATTTGACAGTATTTTTAACGTAAGTAACTTTCAGGAATTTGTCAAATATATACCCACAAGAAAAAATCGATGGGTGTTAACTCAGATGATTGCGCTGGCTATTTTATATCTCCGCCACTACCTATCTGTGTATGTGAAAAAGCCTGGTTTAGGTATTTTCCTACCAATGCGGCGCGGCGTAATGGGGAGGCGAAACGTCTTGTTCAGATGATCTTTGGTCTTGTTGCAGCCAGGAGTATCTTGATTATTATCATCTGGATATAGTTAACTATATTTTTATTGCTATTTAAAGTACGGTATGTTTTTTACTAGTTCTTGGCTTAAACATAATCTCAACTTATAATAAAATATTTTTTAAGTTTGCACATAATGTGTCAAATTTTCCAGACCGTCACATCCAAGACAGTCTCACCCAGGCACGACGGTCTTAAACTGTATGAGACGGTCTTGAATGTAGGTTTAGTGTCAACTTTTTTTGTTACAGTACATATACATATTATTTTATTAAAATGGAAGAACAGCCAGCAACACTTAAGGCAAAATTAAAAAAAGAAAGAGCGGGCATATAAAAGAAACTTACAAAAAAAAGCACTGCCCGCGTACTGAAAAAGACAGAGTAAATATATATTTGCCTTACTACGCTTACCCTTTGTACGACCTCGGTATTTACAAAATAAATATTTAAAGTAATTAATTAACTAACTATTTATTAGCCCTTGTTGGTTTCAGTGTATATTAACTGACCGTCTCACTAATTTTAAGACCTCTACATGTACCTTTAAAGGGTCTTTGAATATATTTGGAGAAAAATATTTTATTAAAAAATGGTTGTTTTTTTCTATATTATCTTTTGAAATTATGAGTAAAAAATATCGCAATAAAAAAAAGGAAAAATATAGGCAACTTTAACTTTTTTAATGGAACATCTTGTATATTATGCGCTACAACGAAAGATATTTTTTCTTGATTCCAAATATACATACACTAATGATTTTTGGTTAAACTATTTTTGAGATATTTTTGCCTAAATTATAAATAAATTGCAAAAAAGTTTCATATTAGTATCAAGAATGGAAACAATAAAATTGTTATGTTGCTGAATTTGGTGAGGACTTTCTCTGGACCAATAATATTTTTTCTTACGATTAAACTTGCCTGCTATAGCAAAGGAAAACTCGTCCAGTGAATGGAATTTTATTTAAAAACTCTAGATCCTGCTGCATAAACCTAGCTATTTCCAATGCATACTCAGGTCGGTCCTACTTGTTTTGGTCAGAAAGATTCTGGATGGACATAAATTTATAAGGATGAAATTTGTAAAATTCTAAAGTTAAATAAATTTTATAATTTGTTTTATTAGGTTCAGATGCCGCATCCGAAATTGATATTTTAAGATTTTCTAAAATTATTAAAAGTAGTTAGTGCTAGACCAACAGAAAAAGTATAATAATTATATTGAAAAAAAAACAAGGTTTTCATTTCGTGCTACAGTCCTTTACTTTATTGTTTTTTCATTCACTAAACTTTCTTACTATGTATTTTATAGTGGCTATAGATGGTGCTCGTTGTTAAGGATATGATAAGTGATAATTTCCTTTGCACTGTCGTTATCGTTAATGTTGCCATAAAAAAGACCGTCAATAGCGATTTTTTGTTCTTCTGAATAACCCATCGACAATAAAGAGGTTATGTTAACATTCCAGAAAGTTAAAATGTAAACTATAACGTTTGTTAAATATTGAGGTTCAAATTTAATAACAATCTTATGGTTCTTTTTTTTTTGGGAAAACCTAAAGCATTATAAATCATTCCAAATAGTTAAAATGATAAACTTTAACTTTTTACAATATTGAGGTGTCAAATTTATCATAACAAATTTATTGTTCTCATGGCTTTTTTAATACTAGTATGTTTTTTTAATTTATAATTTAAGCTAAACTATTTCAAAATGGTTTACTCAAATATCATCAATGTACAAATTAGAAAAAAAAGATCTTTCGTTGTAGCGCATTATATACAGGATGTTTCATTTGAAAAAGTTGAAGTTGCCCATATTTTTCTTTTTATCGCAATATTTTTTTATTGATAATTTCAAAAAATAATATGGAGAAAAAAAATAAATTTTTGTACAAAACTTTTTTTTCAATCTTCAAAAATAAAGGCTACAGATGCCACGTTTAAATATAATTAAAGACCGTGTACAAACAAGAAAATTAAAATCTCAGAAAGTTTTAACTATTAGAAGCTGTGCCCTTTCAAAAAAAAATAATATTGACATCTAATTGGCATTAGAAAGTAATAAAAATTAAAATTTAAAACAAAAAATGTTAGTTTTTGTCTTTTTAAATTTTGGTCCAAAAAAAATTAAAAATCCGCATTGCGGTATTTGTTTTTTATAAATAATAAAAGAGGCCATCAAACACTGTTACATTTAGCCTTAATAAAGACAAAATCTTGATAAGTATATTATTTCTGTTGGAAAATTGTAATGTGACGGTCTTAAAAGTACCTATTCTAAGATATTTTGAATAAATTGAGAAATTGCGGCCCAGGTCAAAACTAGATTAAATTTTGTTTATAGAAAAAAAGCAATACGTTTAACATGTGCACTTATTTAGTTGTTTTTCATTTATATATTTTACTAAGAAATGTCTCGATTCCGTATATACTTTTTCTAAGAGTTTCCAGCAAACACATACCTACTACGTCGTACGATAAAGCCTGGTCTAAATGTTAAAATTTTTAATAATGATAAAACCTTAAAATCTACATTAAATACACCCTGTACAACCCTGAAAATAAAGCGATTTTATGGTAACGTCGCTTATTAAAATAAATGACAAAACTGGCCTGTCGCTTCAGGCAGAAAATTCGCATCCAACTTGTAACTTGTTCCCAAAGCGGGTCTTACAACCGGAGATTTCAGCCGACCACTTTAGATTAATTTTAAGGGATCTACAAGTTTTACCGCCTGGCTGGGACACTATTTTCAAATTAATTAAGTCTTTACAGGGTGAACCTGTTTGGAACTTTGGGGAATTTTGGTAAATTGATTTCAATCAGCAGTAAAGGGTATTATAAGAACATAACCCTAAATTCCTAAATGTACGTTACATATGTACAGGATTCAGTATTTGTTTGACCTTCGACCAGTAAAGTCACGCGATAAAAAAGTACATAGCTTTTTTTCGGGAAGGGCGGTTGACGAAGCCATATTAACTGAAGTCTTTACAGGGTGAACCTGTTTTGAAATTTGGGAAATTTAGGTAAATTAATTTCAATCAGCAGTAAAGGGTATTATAAGAACATAACCCTAAATTCCTAAATGTACGTTACATATGTACAGGGTTCAGTATCTGTTTGACCTTCGACCAGTAAAGTCACGCGATAAAAAAGTACATAGCTTTTTTTCGGGAAGGGCGGTTGACGGAGCCATATTAACTGAAGTCTTTACAGGGTGAACCTGTTTTGAAATTTGGGAAATTTAGGTAAATAATTTCAATCAGCAGTAAAGTGTATTATAAGAACATAACCCTAAATTCCTAAATGTACGTTACATATGTCCAGGGTTCAGTTTCTGTTTGACCTTCGACCAGTAAAGTCACGCGATAAAAAAGTACATAGCTTTTTTTCCGGAAGGGCGGTTGACGAAGCCATATTAACTGAAGTCTTTACAGGGTGAACCTGTTTTGAAATTTGGGAAATTTAGGTAAATTAATTTTAATCAGCAGTAAAGGGTATTATAAGAACATAACCCTAAATTCCTAAATGTACGTTACATATGTCCAGGGTTCAGTTTCTGTTTGACCTTGACCAGTAAAGTCACGCGATAAAAAATACATAGCTTTTTTTCAGGAAGGGCAGTTGACGAAGCCATATTAACTGAAGTCTTTACAGGGTGAACCTGTTTTGAAATTTGGGAAATTTGGTAATTAATTTCAATCAGCAGTAAAGGGTATTATAAGAACATAACCTAAATTCTAAATGTACGTTACATATGTACAGGGTTCAGTTTCTGTTTGACCTCCGACCAGTAAAGTCACGCGATAAAAAGATACATAGCTTTTTTCAGGAAGGGCGGTTGACGAAGCCATATTAACTGAAGTCTTTACAGGGTGAACCTGTTTCGAAATTTGGGAAATTTAGGTAAATAGATTTTAATTAGCAGTATAGGGTGATATAAGAACATAACCCCAAATTCCTAAATGTACGTTACATATGTACAGGGTTTAGTTTCTGTTTGACCTTTGACCAGTAAAGTCACGCGATAAAAAAGTACATAGCTTTTTTCGGGAAGGGCGGTTGAGGAGCCATATTAATTGAAATCGTTACAGGGTGAACCTGTTTCGAAATTCGGGAAATTTAGGTAAATTGATTTAGTATAGGGTGATATAAGAACATAACCCTAAATTCTAAATGTACGTTACATATGTACAGGGTTCAGTTTCTGTTTGACCTCCGACCAGTAAAGTCACGCGATAAAAAGGTACAGGACAAGAAAAATAAAACAGCTTTAACTAAACACGAAAATGAAGCAAAGCATACTTTTAATTATCAGGACACAAAAATTTAAAAAACAGAACCAAATCAGAAAAAAGAATTTCTAGAAATCTTTTCATTAAAAAACATGAAAACTCTATAAACGATAAAACAGATATTTAAAAACCTAGAATATTACTACAACGTCATTAATTAATTTCAGTTTTATTATCATGAAAATTATTTTCCACTCTCATACACTGAAATAATATAATACTTTTCTTAAAAAAACCTATTTTCATATTTAATCTTTTAGCTAAATAAAAAAAAAATACTATTCTTTATATTTTAAAAAACTGTTTTTAACATTAATTTAAATTTAAAAAATGTTTTGGGACTCTTATCTTGTCTCAGGATACGGAAGGAACTGCTTCTGCCTTTCAGTATAAATAAATATTTTAATTGTGCATTCTGAAGATTTTAAAATGTTTGTAGATGTATGTGTTTATAAGTGTTTTGAAGTTTATTATTAATGGAAAGATTTCCTTCTAGGGTAAGCCAAAAACATAATTAATTATTGTAAAATTTGTAAGATATTTTATTTAATACAAAAGAAAAAGTTATAATTATAAGTAACCACTGCCATATTAATTTTAGATGTATAAACACTGATGAAGGCTTTTCCGAAACGTTTGTAATTAAACAATATGAAAAATTAAAAATAACCTTTTAATTTTCAAAATAAATGTAACAAAACTCCCAGAAATTAAATTGAAGAATATATGTTAATGGTTCAGAAAGCAAATAATCAAAATATATATATATATATATATATATATATATATATATATATATATATATATATATATATATATATATATATATATATATATATAAAAAATTTTCCTGATAAGTTCATCCTTTCCCGGGGATGTCTCAAACGTTCATCTCTTAGCTTTCGGAAAAAATATTTAGTGTAAAAACCCGGGCCCCAAGAAAATGTTGGAAATTATTTTTAAGTTCTAATTCCCCCAGGGCTAAAACAACAAAATTAAAAATACGGATTATTTAAAATATTTATATTAACTTATGTTTTGATAAGGGATTTTTTCCAACCCTTTAAATATAGGGAGGGGCGAGGAGAAAATTACATTAAAAAAAATTTTTAACTTTTTTTTTACAACCATTTTGATTAACTAGATCTTGTTTGAAGGAGCTTTTAGCAAAGCCTAAAAAGAAATATTGTTATAATTAATTTATTTTTTTATTTTATCCATAGAGACTGATTTGTGTCAAAGTTATAAATTTTGTCAATTATTTCGAAAAATTTAAATACAATGGTATTATTATGATATGCTCATTACAAAGCAAAAAAACTGATGAAAACCGCATTTCAATATCCTAATTATTTCTCGACTTATTGCCGAAAAACTGCATTACTGGTATTCTTTCCTATTTTAAGCTGTCAGATAAACAACACGGCGTTTTTATCAAGAGTGCCATGACAACGAAAACAAGTTGTTTCTCTACAAATAATAAATAATATCATAATTATTTGTTTATCATCAATTTAATAACAACATTCATTATTACACGGCTCGTGGATAATAATATAGCTGATTTTTTTTAGCTACGGGCTCTGGCTAATAGAAGCGAATGAAGTGAAATACAGTTTATTAAAAAGTTTATTCATATCACAAATGCTTAAAATGTTGTTCGTTACTTAAAATTTAACAATTTATTCTTCTTTTGGAACTTAGAACAGCGCTTTCTATCTACCCTAAGATACATTTATTTATTTAATATATATATATATATATATATATATATATATATATATATATATATATATATATATATATATATATATATATATATATATATATATATATATATATATATATATTATATATATAATATATATATATTATATATATATAATTTAAATTAATATATAAATTAATATTTTTATTTATTAATTTTAACCTAAACGTCCGAGGGCCAAAAAAATTAAAATGAATTATCCACTCGCACGGTCAAATTTTTAATGTTAAAGCATAAAAAAATAAAATTTATTTATATATATATATAAAAATTTTTAATTTAATAATATAAAAAATTAAATAATTTTAATTATATAATTAAAAATTTTATTTATATTTAAAATAAAAAATTAAATATATATATATATATATATATATATATATATATATATATATATATATATATATATATATATATATATATATATATATATATATATATATATATATTGTATATATATACAGTATGTCCAGGAAAGGTGTTAGAAAAAAAACTTTTTATTTTGATTTTATCAAAAAAGCTACTCTTGAAAAATTTTTGCTCTCTAGAGTAAGATTAGATAGAAACATTTTAACATATTTTATACGGGGTGTTCAGAAAATTGAAAAAACTTAAAATGGTACAAGAGTAAATTGCATTTTTTGATAAGATTGGAAATAATTACTGGGAAAAGTTGTTCAAAATTAAAGTAGTCTCTTATCCAATTTTTGAAAAAATCCCCTACTTTTATTTATTTGGATTAAATTTATTTTAATATCAATTTATAATCAAATTTTTTGCTGTTAAGTAAGCATTTAAAGCTGACGATACTGCGGCTAATGAATTATAAAAGCCAAGTGTCAATAAAGCTTGTTACTTCTCCACGCCTACTAGTAAAAAAAATTTAAATTAGTTAATTGATAATGATATTTTAATTAAAAATAAATAAAAGTGGGCCGAATTTTTAAAAATTGTATTAAAGCTACCTTTTGCTTTGAACAACTTTTCTAATATTTCCATATCTTTACAAATAAATGCACTTTACTCTTACCATTTAAAGTTTTTTCAATTTTCTAAATTTACCCGTATAAAATATGTTAAATTTTTTATCCCAATCTTATCTAAGTAAAATTTTTTATCTAGTAACTTTTCGATAAAATTAAAAATAAAGAAGTTTTTCTTACTCAACACCTTTTCCGTGGACACACCATACGTCCACGGAAAGGTGTTGAATGTAAAAACTTCTTTATTTTTTAATTTTATAAAAAAAAATACTCTTAAAGAAATTTGCTACTTTTTAAAGAAGATTGGGATAAAACATTTAACAAATTTTATACCGGTACTGAAAATGAAAAAACTTTAAATGGCAAGATAAAAGTGCATTTATTTGGAAATATGGAAAAATCTAGGAAAAGTTGTTTAAAAAAATAAAGATGGGTTTTTTATATCAATTTTCAAAAAATTGGCCTATTTTTAATAACTTTGATAAAAATTATTTTAATATTGATTATTAATTTCAAATTAACAACTCATTATTTACTAAGGCGTTGAAGTGATAAGCTTTATTGACACCTTTGCTTTTGTAATTCATTAGCCACCAATAAGTAGCTTTAAATTGCTTACTAACGCAAAAAATTTGAAAAATTGATATTAAAATTTAAATTGATATTAAAATAAATTTAATTAAAATAAAGAAAAAGTAATGATTTTTTCAAAAATTGGTATAAGAGACACTTTTAAAATTTTGAACAACTTCCTTGTAACTGATTTCCATATCTTATCAAAAAAAAATCACTTTACTCTTGTACCATTTTAAGTTTTTTCAATTTTTGAACACCTCATTATAAAATATATTTAAATTTTCCCATCCCAATCTTACTCTTAGAAGTACAAAATTTTATCAAGAGTACTTTTTTCAAAAAAATCAAAATAAAAAGTTTTCTCTTCAACACCTTTTCCGTGGCGTTTTTTTTTTTTTTTTTTTTTTTTTTTTTTTTATATATATATATATATATATATATATATATATATATATATATATATATATATATATATATATATATATATATATATATATATATATAATTTTATATATATATAAATATATGCCGAGGTTTACATCAGAGATTGATTAACTAAATTGTTTAATTATATCAATGCCTTTTATTTTAATTTAAATCATTTTCCTAAGTGTTTTTTAGAATTTTACAGAAAAAATACCAAAGATAATTTGCATTTCTCTTAATGTAAGAAAAATTACAAATATTGTCCCATTCAGTGCACGTTATATAACTCTGTGGACTTGTATTTTTTTTAAAAACCAATTTAAACTAAAAATTAATCTCTTTCAAAGTTAATCAAAGGTTTAATTTCTTACTTAAAAAAAAACCTTTTGAGTTTCAAAGTTTTAATTGCCGAAATATTTATTAAAGGTTTTTTGGTATTTGGGAAAATTACTGAAATGTTTCGCCTCTAATTCAGTATTTACAAATTTTTCAATGAATAAACATTAAATTATTTGGGCCTTACAACTTTATAATAAATTCGGGCCATTTATAGCTGTGTTTACTAAATTGTTTTTTATTTAATCCGGACTCAATAACTCTTAAAATTATAACGTTCTTATAATTTATTGGTTTTCGTATAGAGGGTATTTTATTTAAAACTTGCAACGTTAATCTCTTTCACAGCAGTAGATATAAAAGAGTTCTGTAGATGTAAAACACGCGGGCTACAAATTCATTTCCGAAAAGGGCGAACAAAAACAAATATTAAGTTCCATAAACTTTTTTCCTACGACCTTCCTTTACAGGGATACGTGTACATAACGGACGCCCCTGAAAATCGTGTTTTTCTTTTAACTATTAAAATACCAGGCGTAATTTAATATTTTTTTAATATGGTGGTAACTAGATAAGTCTTTTTAAAATAAACCCATTAAATCATTTTTGGCTTATTTCGTTTGCCAGGGACAGACAAAACTCTGACACAAAAATTTAGCAAGTTTTTAACCCCTATGAAAAATTTCAACAATATTATTTTTAAAATGTTTTTAACCTTAAACTAAAAAAAAGGGTATCTTTGATTAGCATTAATAAAATTAACTGTTTACGAAAAATAAAATATCATAATTGGCAATTTGTTTTAATTATACAGGGTGTTTTCTAATTGTACGTCAATATTTTAGAAGGCAATTTTTGGGAAGGAAACTTCGCATAAACGTCTGTTCTAAACGTCTTAACTTTTGAGATACAGGGTGGTAAAATTTTCAAAAATAAATCATTTATTATTATTGTCTGTAATATAACTTAGGATATTTTAATAAAATTTGGCATACATGTACTATCTATCAAGAACCATTTTTTAGTGTTCCACATTTTTTTTTATTTGCACCAGTGTCGTTCGTACGGAATTTGACCTGCCTATTTTGGCAGACCTTGATCTTACGCCACTGAGTTTTCTTAAAATTAAATTATTTTTGAAATCCCCAATCATTTCTAAGCATAGTTGATAACTTGATGTTTTTTAATCCGATGCACGGTTTTCGTTAAAAAAAAATAAAAACCGTTTCTCCGCATGATCATAACAATATCGGTTAACAATATCATCATGCAGAGAAATATCTACATTTAATTTTTTTAGATGAAAACCGTACGTCGGACTAAAAAAAATCAAATCTGCTCATAATTTTTTTAGTTCGACGCACCAAAAAAAATTAAATCTAGATATTTCGCTGCATGGTGATATTGTTTACCGATATTGTTATGATCATGTAGAAAGAACGGTTTTTATTTTTTTAAGCAAAAATCGTTATTATATAAAAAAAAATTAAGTGACTAACTTTGCTCAGAACTGATTGGGGATTGCGAAAATAATTTTAATTTTAAGATAAATCAGTGGCGTACCATCAATGTCTGCCAAAATGAGCAGGTCAAATTCCGTACAAACACCACTGGTGAAAATTTAAAAAAAAATTTAATAAAAATGGGTTTTTGAAAAAATTTTTGCCCAAAATTTTTTAAAAAAAAAAACTTAAGTGGTTCTTTTACTAATAAATGATTTTTTTTTAAAAATTTTAAACCCCTTTTATCTCAAAAGTTAAGGTTTTTGAAAACGTTCATAGGAAGTTTTTTTTTAAAATAACCCCAAAAATGGGCCCCCTTAAATATTGCTCAATTGAAAAAACTCGATAATTTAAAAAAAAAACCCAAACCCTGATATTTTACGAAACAGTTGATTTTAGTATCAATAAAGAATACATTTTTTTTTTTTTTTAAAATAAAAAAATTTTTGTCGAGCTAGTCCCGACACCTAAATAAAACCCCAAAATTTTTAATGGGTTTATTTCAAGAAAAATTATCTCCCATCATAATTAGAAAACTTTTGGGATGATGGCGTTTTTTAGCAAGGCCCATTTAAAAAATTTAAAAAGGTTTAAATGTTTCTGTAGTTTTGACGTTCCTACTAAAATCATTGAAAACACGACAATGACGTTTTTTAAAAATTCTAAACCTTTTAACTTTCAATTTTTAAATTCTAAAAGGGGCATCCTCCCTAAAATAGAATTTAAAAAATTTTTAAAAAAAAAAGATTTCCCGGGCGTCCGTTATGTCCTGTATCTCCGTAGGGAAGGTCTAGAAAAAGTTTATGAGAACTTTCAAAAAATTTTAAATTTTTATTAGATTAAAACCCATATTCTGGGCCCCCCTTTTTTGCCAACGACCTTTCAGGTTAAAGCACCGCTTTCAAAAATCGCAAAGTTAACCCGAGCACGGGGTTGGAATTTTGGTGGATGACCCCCCTAACCCGCGCACGTTGCGGTTTAAAACCCTTAAGCTACGGTCTCGTCTAAATGACTTGCCGACTTTAATAGGGATAAAACAATGATCTTTTATAACGCCCCCGGTGGCACTACCCCTTTCTAAAGGTGCCATGAAATGTCTATATTTGGTATTTGGACAACGTTGACGGGGAAATGGGGGAAAAAAGGGTTAAACATCAAAACCGCACCCCGACTTGTTTGCTCTATCACGTCTGGCAAAC
>JAHBCN010004022.1:0-68471 GCA_019359885.1 Listronotus oregonensis
CCAGTTCCTGTACTGTATATTTGGCATTTGTCCACTTAGTGAAACAATCAGTCGTCGGTGTTTTGAATGCATGAACATTATATTGAACTACCAAAGCAAATGTTTAATATCAAAGATAATGTTTATACGCTTCTTGATCAACATTACACGGAAAAACTAACCACAACTAACCAAAAATGTTGGGTCATTGCTTTGTATTACAGTAAATAGATAAATGCCAAATATACAGTACGGGAACTGGATGATTTTTGTGTCCAGATGCTGTAATATCGTCTCGTTTCACCAAGTGGAAAAATGGTATATCCATTTCATGAACTGGATCAAAATATTGCCAATATTGTGAAATAAAATATTATTACACTTTCTGGTTTCACTTCAGGAACTGAACATTCAGTTCATGATATGGACAATTACGCTATGTTAGTGCGACATAAAAATTGATATTTAGGCTTTAAATCCATGCTTGAATCTTCTTTAAAATTTTTTAGATTACATTTAATGAGGAGATTAAAATGGGACTAAAAGTTATCTTTAGAATATTGTTCTTATGTCTGGACTCCATTCAAAGAAGAGCCGTTCGTCTTATTAATGATCCAACGCTCACAGAAAGGCTTCCTCTTCTTTCCCACCGTTAAGCTATAGGGGATCTGTCGCTCTTCTATAGGTATTTTCACGGCTTCTGCTCAGAGAAATTGGCCAGTATAATTCCTTTCTGACAGCTCCCAACAGAGCAACACGTAGTGCAACTTTTATGCATCCTTTTACAGTTCAGTTAGAGATGCCCCGAACTTCCCGCTTTCTTCGTTCCTTCATCCCTAGAGTGTCAAGACTATGGAACCTGCTGCCCGCAGAAGTTTTTTCTGCTCCTCCCAATCTCCAAATATTTAAGTCCCGTGTGAACAAACTCCCTTTCACCACACTTAAGACACCCACGGTACGTTAGTACTTAGGCATCAGCCTTTGTGGATGTCCCTAAGATAAAAAAAAATATGTACAGAAAAATTGTCATTGTTAAAGTTGCAAATATAGGAGTTGGTAATGAGACTTCTGATTACTCAGAAAAATAGGAGACTTTAGCTAAGAAAGGCTATTAGGAAACTTCCCTTTTCTTAAAGGGATAGAATGGGGGGAGGTAAAAGTTTGTGTGGAACTTCGTCATATCTGGATTCAGAAGTATGAAAATCTACAAGAGAGTTAGCAATTCTGCTGACATGTTCTCAAGTTCTTCTTTCATATCAATTGCAACGATAAAACTTTTGACGTTTTCAGCACACCTTTGTATCTTAGTTGTTAGTAAAGATAGAAAGTTTTAATGATGTATTGCAAAGTTGTTATTTTCTTAAGAGGATACCCTGTATATTATTCTACTATTGGTTTTAAAATAAAATTTTCTTATTAGTGATACGATACACGTTTTCTTTATTAAAAAAAGTTGTTTGTGCAAAAAACGAATTTTTTGAAAAAAGGACATTAAGAACCCGAACATAGTATTTAAATTTTGCACTTCTTGTATAAAATTTTATATTTTTATTATTAATTTATTTATTATTTTGTTATTTTTTAACGATTCATAGACAACTCGGTTTTCTTTTAGTACTTTTAAAAGTATAAATGCTTGGTTGCCTTTTTATACGATATCTAGCGAAATATATCTAGCAAGCAATTGCACATTTTCCGCTTTCAAAATTCAATAATATCATATATTTCAAACTTTTTAAACTCCATTTTATTTAAGTCAAAATTCAAGAACAGAAAAGCTGGCAGTACGTTATTCCTATTTCTTGTTAAATATTATACAAAATGTTGCAGGAATCATTTGTTTCGAAGGCTCCAACTTGCATTCTGTTAAACACAATGCGTACTTATTTAATCGAAATTAAGAATCAACAAAAAAGGGGAATTAAGCTTTTAATTTAAAAATAATATTAAATATTTTTATAAAATTATGTAACTAAACAATTTATAACTTTATTGCAATTTAGATTTAATTAAGGGTGTTCGAAATGTAAACCTTATATAGATCTCTTAATTAATTAAAAAAAATAGATATAAAGTGTGTAGTATCAATGGATGGGTAATTTTATTGAAAACAAGTAGTTAACATAATATACAAAAAGGCAACTTTGGATTATATCTTTAAAACAGTAACTGATAAAAAATAAATAATTACACCATTAGATTCTACGTTAATACAGGTTGATTGGTAACTAAAGGAAAAAAATGAAGACCCGAATTAATTTTTTAAATCTGAATCCAAAACCAAGAATACTTTTTTGCAAATTTTCTTCGTTTCCAAGATATTTACTATAAAGTTTTGCCAAAGAAAAATTTAAATCACATTGTGGGTGTCGCTAATCTTAGTTGGCGCTTTCAAACTATTACGTCATATGAAATCAAGTTTGACCTTTGTCAAAAGTTAGACACTTGTCAATCTGTTATTGGAAAAATCCCAAGAAAATGGAGTTCACTAACGAAGAATATGGTGATATTGTTTATGGTATTATGATTTTTCCAATAACAGATTCACACGTGTCTAACTTTGGACAACGATCAAACTTGATTTCATATGACGTAATAGTTTGAAAGCGCCCACTAAGATTAGCGAAACCCACAATGTGATTTAATTTTTTTCTTTGGCAAAACTTTATAGTAAAATATCTTGGAAACGAAGGAAAATTTGCAAAAAAAGTATTCTTGATTTTCGATTGAGAATTAAAAAATTATTTGGGTCTTCTTTTTTCGCCTCTACTTACCAATCAGCCTGTATGTTGGTTATCCTTTTTTTCTAGCATCCAAGATGTAAGGTGTCCTGAAATCGTCCAAATTTACAAAAACGCTCTATATCTCCAAGGGGAATCAAGTAAGTCTCGATCTTTTTTTACAGTTGCAGTTGTTTCGACAATCGGAATGAGGACGTGCCATCAGATTTGCTTTTTTGTAGTTTTCCCAATACCCAAAGAATCCATCGAAATGTCGCCACTGTGTTACCTTACCTGTGGTTTATGTATCTACTTAACTTATCTACATATTAAAAATTTTTCATTATTGGATTTGCAAAGAAAAATTATTTCTTATTATATAAAAAGTTCTGCTTCCTGCTAAACACTGTTGTATTATTGAACATTGAGATTGCATATACACGGTAGTCACAAATTAAGAAAGAAACAAAATTAACGCAACCAAAAAGTACCATTCATTTTTATTTTATAGCAAAATGTAATAACAAAGTTTTCTTAAAATGAAAAAATATTAAAGGTAGCTTTAAAATCATCACTTTCTACCTATTTTTTTTAATAACAAAATTGTACTAATATTGCAAAAAATTAATACCTGTATTTTTAAATGATAACTGAAGGTTAAAGATACATAACCAAACAAAACGTTGTGATCAATAACCAAATAAAAACAATGGAGGTCCAAGATTATAGTGTTATTAAAACCATAACATTGTCCAACACTTTCATGGACTTTTTAAATTTTGACATTTAAGATATTTATTGATACGCTTTCCTATTTTCTAAACTATACCGTGTTCAAAATTAAGTCGGCACTATTGCTAACTTTTTTATTATAAGAGATACAATGATAGTTAAATTATGTAAAGTTATGTTGCTTAATTAGGAATTTTTACATACAATGTATTAATTTTGATATAATAGCAGAGTTATTTCAATTTAAATGCATTTTCCTTAACTGGACGCAGGCAGCCATAAAGGATATAATTTGTCAAACCTTCTAATTACTTAGGTAAATAATAAACATCGTACTTTCAGTTTTTTTTTAATAATAACGCATAACTAAGTAACATTAATAAAATACATCATGCTAAAATACAATACAATACAAATGGCTAAATTGGCATCATTCAAAAAATCCTTCAACACATTTTTTAGTAAATTCAGATATTGTATGCCTGTTAAAGATTCTTTATAAAACACAGGTCCAACAATTTTTGATCCAATGAGGCAGCACCATACGTTTAAGCAAAAACCTCTTTGTGGATTAAAAGGATGATGGCTCAGGAGATTACAATGCTCCAATAATGTTGTTTCTTTCGGTTAAACATGCCTCTATTACTAAAGTTAGAAGCATTGCTTCAAAGAATTAATCGTAAAAAGTTTGGATTTTCTATAGCAGCATTTACAAACCATTGGCAAAAGTTTATACGCCTTCTGTTATCACCTGGCAAAAAGTTTGTGTGGGTCTGTATTTTTGGGGTACATAATTATGTTTTTTTTTAATTTTATTAATGGTTTCTTAGCATAGATCAAGATCTGACCTACAGTCTCTTGTGGAGTTTTCACGATAAACTTTTAAATATGCCAAAACATTAATTTCTGTTTGATGATTAATTATAAAGGTTTTCTAATTTTTACGCTTAAGAAACACTTTTGTTTGATTGAAACCTTCGACAAAAGATTAAAAAATATCTTCTATTTGGCATATTTCTTTCTGGAAATAGTTTCACTCTAAAGCCTTATGCCAATTTTTTGGCAAATTATGTAGCATTCTATCATATCAAACTTCTCCAAATGACAGCATTTTAAACAACAGTAGCATAAATGAACTATTGCCTTATGATTTACTAGTTGTTACTAAAACATCATGGCGGATACACATGTTATCTTTTTTTTTTTTTATTTTTGTCCTAGCATACTATGATAATTTGTACAAAAAATGCGATTTTAACAATTCCATGGCTGCCTGCGTCCAGTTAGGGAAAAATACATTTAAGTTGAAATATCTCCGCTATTTTTCATTTTAGGAAAAAAATGTAAATAACTAATTATATGGAAAATTACATTCTTTTTCGAATTAACGTAACAAATACAGGGTGTTGCAATTAAAAAAGGTTTATTTTTGTGAATAACTCGTACATCTGATGTTCATTTGTTTTTTTATTATCGTTATTGTAATCAACGTAAAATTGTACACAACTTTGCTAATTTAACCTAACTTGTATCTCTTATAATAAAAAAGTTAGCAATAGTGCCGACTTAATTTTGAACACGATGTATATGACACTTTTTTTATGTCAATTAAATTTATTCTGTCGGTATTAAAGATAAGCACGAAATCTTTTTTATTTAAACGTATCAAAAAAAAAAAAAAATTGACGCTTTTAAAAAACAACTAGCAAATAAGGTGTTTCATTAAAAAACGTTGATTTTATTTATAACCTTTTTGGGTTTAATTAAAATAAATTTTTAAAGTGCTGTTTAAGATTCTACAAGTAAAAATACACAAGACTGCAATTACATTTTTTTTAAATACAGCTATTTATCCTAAAGTAAAAATTGTAAAAATAGATTTTAAAAAATTATGGCCATTTTTTCTTATACAGAATTTGGGCTATTTCTCCATGTAAACCTAGTTTTAAATATCAAAGATCTTTAAAAGTAAAATCTTTTTACCCGGGTAATAAAAAGACCACCAAATATAAAAATATATATACTAAACGTGGTATTGCTGATTTAAAAGTCAAACAGGATTTTGCTCTTTCATACCTGGCAAAACTTATATAGATGCATAAAATGCTTTAAGGTGTTTTAAACTTTTAAAATAAAAACACATTTTAAAGAGCTAGAGCCAATTTTATTAGAGTAATTTTTCTTTGGTGGAAACAAGAGTTATAACACGAAAATGTATGACTTGCACTTTTTAGATACCGAATTTCTTAAAACGAGCTAATATTTAATTACTATTTTAAGTATCGTTCGGCTGTAAGTTCTTAGTTTAAATTAAAAAATCAGGCATTTTAAGAGACAATATATTGTCGGTTTATAAAAACATTGTTATTTTCTAAACCAAAAAATATTACTTAGTGACTTTTACGTTTAAACCCACCGTATAACAGATACATTCTTTATCATATGCAAGTATAAAATTCATAAGGATTTATATATTTTGGTAGTAAAAAGTTATTTCTGCTTTTATCTTTAAAACATTTTAAAAATGCCATCCTAAAGCCATATTACTAGGTACCGAGTGTGGCGTATTTTACTTGTTTATTATACTTTACGTTATTTATACATACCAACCTCATTTTAGAAATAAAGATATTTTATCTTTAAAATCCTACTTTTTTTAGAATAAGAAAGCATACTAAATTTAAAATATATGAAACGTGGAAGATATTTGGGTGCAACAGAAATTTTTAAAATGCGGCAAAACTTTTATGTGTTTTAAAGCTTAACTTTAACGATACAAAAGTTATTTAAACGTGTAAAATAAGCTAGTTGAGTAGGGGTATTCCAGTTTGGAAAATGTAAGTTATAACACAAAAAAGTACGATTCTCATTTTTCAGTAATTTATACGACTTTTAAATTAAATGTCAGACATATATACGCGTATTTTAATTATGCTCGCTACGTAGTTCGGCAATTTCGGTTCTTAAATTATATTGAAAAAGTAAATTTGACATTTTTTTAATTATTTTTTTTATTGCTCTAAAATATATTTTAAAGCAGCTTTTATTAAACAATTTAACTATAAACTTAATATGTAATAAACACGTCCGAGATTTGCTAAATAATTATAATTTTTTTGTGAAAGCATAATTGGATTTTTTAAGACTAAAAAAACTTTTTTAAAAATGCGACACTTGATTGATTGATTGATAGATTGATAAACTAAATACACAAGTTGAGGTTTTGTCCGCCTCGACACTGCAGCCTACAGGGCTTGTTGTATCTCTTGTGTATTTGTTTCAGTTAAAAAGGTTTGACACCTTAGACAGGTGTAGTAGCCCTTTTACTGTTCCTTTCTGGTCTCCAGCCTCCTGGTGGTTAGTGTTCACCATGAGGTTTTGATTTGTTCTCCAGTATGTAAGTGCAGGGCACTCATATATGATGTGAGAGGCTGTCTCTTCCTCTTCGTCACATAGTCTGCAAATGGGTTTTCTCTATAGATGCCCATAGTGTGCATATGTTTTCTTAGGGTGCGGGGGTCCGGTTATTAATCCTGTCACTATTCTAATCTGATTCCTATTTAGTTTTAGTAGTTCACTTGTCAATGCTTTCGATGGTGAGTCCAACATTGATTTAGTGTGATTTTGCCTTGGAATGTGGTTCCAGTATGACTGATGTTGTGTTTGAATCCACCGAGTCATGTAGCCACGAACCGAGGCTTTTGGTATTCCAAAAACAGGTTCAGGACCCACAAACATTGCTGCGGAGCCTCGCCTGGCCAGGAAAGTCTGCATTTTCATTGCCCTGTATTCCTCTGTGTCCTGGCACCCAGGAAAGTGTAACTTTGTTGTGGTTAGCCAGGTTTGGGAGGCATTGCAGACAGTTCCAAACCAACCTTGAGTTGACTTGTTGAGATGCCAAAGCTTTTATGGCCGCTTGACTATCAGAGAAGATAGTAATGTCCCTGCCCTTATATCTCCTCCTCAAGTTCTCTCGCAGACAAAGTTCAATGGCATATATTTCCGCCTAGAAAACAGTGGCATATTTCCCAGGAAGCATAAGCATTAAACCTAGGGGTCATACCATGTATTCCTGCCGCCTGGCTTACCAAACCAAAAATTCCGGACTGACCAGGAGATCGCTCACTACCGCCCCAGGTAAGCTGGGTTTTGTATGGTCTGTGTGTATTTATCCGTTTTGGCATTGTATCACTGCTCATCTCAAATATTGGGTTTGTGATGATGCGACACTTAATAAAATCGTCTGGTTGAAGAGCAGCGGGACCCCTACCAACCCCGACAGGTGAGGCCTCGATTTAATTTGTTCACATTTTTATTAAACGTCATATTTATGCAATTTTTTTTTATAAATTCTGATTTCGCGGTAAAAATGATATAAAAAAGATATTTTTGTAAAAACCTGTCAGGTTAGCCGTTTTCAAAAAAAAAACTCTTCAAAGAAAATAGTGCATGCATGGTCGCCAATAATAATAAAAATTTCTTGTCTTGTGTCTTGTTCTCGCCTTTCAAAAAATCCCGGAATACATTTTTGCATGGGCTATCATGCATGCACTATTTTCTTTGGAGAGTGTTTTCTCGAAAACGGCTAGCCAGGTTTTCAGAAAATTTCACTTATTTCACGTTGGCCTACATATGAATTCTCCGTTATAGCACCTAAAACATTAAGTTCTTTCTCCTCGTTTCCAACGATGGTCCCATGTCTGACTGCTTTCAGGTACGCAACGCCACCACTTCTTTTAAAGTCCCGCAACAATATTTTAAAAACTCGCTTATTCGGATGGTTTCTTTCCGGATATTTCTGAGCGTAAACCCTGAACGCAAGTAAACAATTCTCCTTACACTCTTTGATTATAAAGATCATACTAATATGTTCTTGCAAGTCGTTATTTTTGATAATTAACAACAGAATTGAACAAATTAAGAAGCAAATAAACTGGCTGACAAAATTAGCTAACCAGTAAATTTGACATCTGTCAAATACCAATAAGCAAACAGTAATAACAATCGTAACATCTCTGTGTCAAAGCCTCCTTAGTTTAAAAATATTTTAATATGGTAAAACTATACGTGTTAAACGCACGCACTACAAAAAGTTCGAAATAATTAACAAAATAACGGTTTTGGGTATAGGCAAACCCTATATTGGTAATAAAATTCTGCATAATATTAAATAGTCAAATACGGGGTGTTCCATTTAAAATAAGAGAGTTATTTGCAAAAGAACGTTCATAATATTAGAAATAATTTTTTGTCCACCCTGTATAATATTTTAATAAAAATGTTAAACCATATCATAGTAATAGTATGTTTTCTAAATATTGGCTATGATAATTTAATTTTATTTAAAATATTTACGATATTTTTTTTTTGGTTTGGTTAATTTTTTTTTTAATAAAGTTCTACAAAATCAGGAATTTGCAAATATTTCGAAAAGGGTGGGGATTAGGTAAAGAGACCTAAAAAATGGCTTTATTTTTGCTCTTAAATTCAAAGTCGATAAAAAATAAAGGGTGTCTCATTTAAAAAAACATAACTTTGATATGGTACTTTTTTTTAATCACCCTGTATAAATGCAAATATTTTAAAATGAAGGTCCTTTACCGTCTGCATACATCCTGCAAAAGAATTTTCTAAAAATTCTAACGGGCTTTCGTATAAACTCTGTAGCGGTTGATGTGCCCCACCCTGTATATGATAAAAAATGTAGAAAAGCACAATGATATTTTTATCAATATAAAAAAAATACTACACAAAATAAAATTGCAGATGTATTCAAAATATAGTTTTTCCATATCAAAACATTAAAATAATAACATATAAACAGTGGCTCATATGTTATTTTTTTAATGTTTTGATATGGAAAAACTATATTTTTAATAATTAAGTAATACTCGATATTTTAAGCCTAATAAAATGTATACTACTATTACAATTATAATAAAATGAATTTTTATTTAAATCCCTATTTTACCAAATCCAAAATTACAATAAAATATACAATAAAGAAAATTATTTGTTATATTCCAGCATGAATTTATATTTGGCCAATAAGCGATATATTTGGCAAATTATATTTTATGGAGTTTATTTGTTCAGCTAAAATAATGAAATCAAATTCGAATATTTGATTTAAGTATCTTAATAAATTTTAATCAATTTTTTCATATTAATTTTATTCCATATTTGTTATATTTATTAAATCGCAAATTAAAAACTTTGTAACGATTTTTGATTGTTACAAATATATTCTAATTTAAAAATTATTCTAATAAAATATACAGCACAGCATTAAAATAATAAACTTTTTTGTTTTAAAAAATACCAAGGTGAATTAAGAAACAGAATGTATGGTTGGTAGCCAAGTTTTTTTCTAAGTTATACGTGTACTCCAGTCGTTAGAGGCAAAAATACCCCTACCTCTGACCGAGTCCAAAGTTAATTATGATGACGAGAGGTTTTCTCGGGTTCTTGGTCTTGGTCTTGCAGTTAAGACCAAGACTGAGACCATGGAAAAACTGTCTTTTCCTTTGCAAGACCAAGAACAAGACCGGGGTATGCAAGACCAAGAAACCCAAGACCAAGACCGAGGTGGCAAGACTACGCAAGACCAAGGCCGCCTGCAAGACTTTGCACTTTTGTCACTTTTTTTTTAATTATAATATTTAATTTTTTTATATTCAATATACAGAGGTATTTCATACAGACATGACAAAAAATGTGTCGAGAACTGCCAAAAAGGCGATTATTTTATGAGTAACGGTTTTTTAATAAAATAGTAATTAAATCGATCACTTCCTTTTTAATAAAATTATCTAAAAACGATAACTATATATTCAGTAACATGTTTAAAAAATAATAAGATTGTGACTCAATGGTCCACAAAGCTGATATCCCAAAACCGTTTTTGACAGAGAAAAACTAAGAGTAGAAAATTATAAAGGGAAAATTACTTACCTATTCCTAATTTTTTTTTTATTAGGTATCTAGTGATGCCACTTACTGGATAAAAATTTCCAAAATCCAGGAAAACATTATTTTTGTGCCACACTGTAAGAAGTGGCATCATTAGATTGCTCTTTTAAACTAAGATATAAATGTAAAAGTGATGGTTTAATAAAAAATATATTTGTCATTTTATTTATGGATTACTTTTTATATAAATGGATTTTAAATTTCACTTCCGGTTTAGACGAAAAAGTCAAAACAATGCCAAAAATATAATGATGACGTCAAAACCGAAAATGATATATAAAAAACCATCTACGTCGACATTGTACCTATATGACAGTTTAAGAATTTCCAGCATAATATACAGGGAAGCGGTTTTTTTTAAATGAATTTTTTGCTATAATTTTTCTATTTTAGGTTAAAAGCTAAAAATAAGGAAATTTTTGAGTGGTAGTGATTTTTTTGGAAAATTTGGGAAAAAAAAATAATTTTACATTTGACGCCTTTTTTTCTATAATTTTTGTAAAGTTTTTTACCATTATGAGCCAATTGTATATGCAAAATGTTTATAAAGTATTTGTACAAACTTTGAGGCAAATGTTTCACTAATTTGAACATAGAAAGTTTATTTAACTGAAAAGCTTCCAAAATACCTTTTTTTTTAATTAGAAACCAATGTTTACATATTAGAATCATATTCAGGAAATTTCACATCTGGTTGAAATTAAAGTTTTTTTTTGCCCTCGAGACTCAGTATTGTAATTTTATATGTTCAAAAAAATTTTAAAAATTTCCTATCATTAAAATGAAGCGCTATAAATAAATAAACCCCTATTTTAAAAAAATCCTTTTTAATCAAATAATTTAAATGTACATGTAAGGTTAAAATTGATTTTTTTAAAAAAATTTTTAAAACAAAAAATATAGTCTCCATCTTTATTTATTTGTAAGTTTAAAAAAAAATATATGTTTTATTTAAGATTGCTTAGTTTAAATTATTACTACCAAAAAAGCAAGACCAGCAAGACTCTTGCAGCAAGACCAAGACCAAGACCTTCTTTGGGCTTAAAAAACCAAGACCAAGACCAGATTGAAAAGATTGGTCCAAGACCAAGACTGACTAGCCCGGTCTTGGTCTTGGTCTTGCTTTGCTCATCACTAAAGTTGATGAAATTTGGTACAGATGTAGTGTTTGGTACTCGGAAGCCGAAAATACCAAAATCCTTGCTCAGGGGTGTCGGAAAGGGGGTTAAAACCAGCCTTAAACATGGAAAAATGTGTAATTTCCTTTAAAAGCAGAAATAACGTGAAAAAGAACCTTATCCCCCTTGCAGTGGACTTTACAAGTGCGATAAAGGAACAACATGATGTATCCCTGAGTTGTGACCAGGCTCGTAGCTAGTGAGGAGGCAGGGAGCGCCAATACGTACGGCGCTGCTTGTATTTCATAGATTTTTGAGATCTCTAGTTGAAATTCTATACTTTTTTTTGGTAGCTGATCTCGATTTTCGAGTTCGTACAACTTAGGAAGTTGATGGTCAATTGTTATTAGCAATTTTTTGTTGCAAATTGGTCCATTTGGGGCTTAAAGTTAGCCTTAGATCTTCCGGCTCACAGCTTGTAGTTATGAAGAATTCATAACTTTCTAAACAATTAAACAATTATACATTGTTTCAACAAAAAATGAGATAAAACCATGCAAATATATTCCTTATAGGATTTCGCAGTCGCAAAGCAGAATTATTTAATTACAAAAATTAAAATAAATAGATTTGAAAAGTATTGTAAAGACTAATAACATTTAAAATAATTATTTACTTAATAAAAGGCATGGAGAAAATCGAACCCGGAACCTTCGGGTTAAAAGTTTCGAACGCTGCTGCCTGAGCCACGCAGCGGTTCAACAGCGAAATTACATTTTAAGTAGGGGAGAGTGGTGCACATTCGACTGTCGGGCACATTCGGCTACCGCAAATATTTCCTGACCTATTTTGAATTTGGCGCCAGTTTTCTGCGTCTTCTGTCACTTGTTATTCGTTTTCAGTCGGGCAGTAAATATTGAGAGTGTATGAATGTGAAAAAATAAATATTGAAAAAAAGTGTGTTTATGGCAATAAAAGGTAAGATTTTTTAACTACTTTTATTCTTTTATAGTTTCTGCATTTTATTTTGATTTAAATACTTTGTACATCATAAAATAGTGTAAAAACATAAATTTTAATATTAAGCAGTAACATAACCTCAAAATATTTTTTGCGCGATTTTTAATATTAAAACTAAAATTTTATCCGGTGGGAAACATTCGGCTAGCTAAGGGGGTCATGTTTCGGCTATAGCCGAATGGTGACCCACCTTGAATTTTGGTGTTATAAAGTCGTAAAAAAAATAATTAACCAAAATAAATGCAATAAAGAATAATTTTAAGAGTGACCAGACATTTATTCTTACTTTTTATTGCAGATGCCGAAAAAACGTACCCATAAAACCGATCGCTCTAATATCAGCGAACCACATATCAAGGAAGCTATTAAGGCTATTTTGACAAACCGATTAAGTCAATATAAGGCAGCACTAGAGTATCAGGTGAAGCGTCAGACTCTTCAGTCACGAATCAAGAAGCTACTGCAGCATAAAACAAAAGAAGAACTGCTCCACAGAAAATAAAGTGCTTCTTCTTAACGACAACCACTAATTGCACATTTCAGCACAGGCGATCAAGGTTTGTCGTGAAAAGGAATTGTCCTCTTGTCTTTTCCTCGTCACACCACCCATAAGTTACAGCCTTTAGATACTGGAATGCACGCCTCTTTGAAGAACTATCTTAGAATTGCTCAGCATGATTGGTTGCTTGCAAATCCTGGCAAAATCATAACAATTAGACACTTGGCACGAATAGAAAAGATTGCATACGAACAGGCTTTACCATGAAGAATATCATCAGCTCCTTCAAAAACACCGGACTTTGGCCTCCCAACCAACTTGTATTTTCTGATTCCGATTATGCAGCTTATGAAGTGACTGACAGACCGATGCCTGCAGACGACGACTTGGGTCAAAACCAAGAAATAGTCATCCAAAGTGACGAAATTGATACCATTGGTTTACCATCTACGTCTACGTCAACGTCAATATCAATAATTGATACCATTGGTTTACCATCTACGTCTACGTCACCGTCAATATCAATAACTGATGTAAGACCGTTTCCAAAAAGAGATTAAGCACCGAAAAAAACAATCGAAAAAGAGAAAAATCAATTGTTTTATACTGACACACCTGAGAATGAACACAGGAAGAGCTTTAAGGAGGAAAAAAGAGAAAAAAATCTTTAAAACAAAATAAATCTGTGAAAAGAAATATTACTCAAGAAGAAAGGAAAAGAAAAATATCCTCATCTAGTGACTCAAGTGTGGATATATTTTATAATGAGTCATCCGATGACGATGAGTCATTTGAGCAGCTCACAGTAAAATTCGTCGTGGCTAAGTCGGATATTTATTATATTGGTAGTCACAGGACTTCCAGACACAAAAAATGTAGACTTTGAGGTCTCATTTTTAAGAAGCTTCCTTCTTCAAATAATTTTGTATTTCCGGATGTGGATGATGTTGCCGCGGTGCAAAAAGATAACATTGTTGCTATTTTACCTTCTCCGCTTACTAAAGGTTCTTTAAGAGTAACAAATTGTCACAAGTTTAACGTTAGTTTTGCGGGTTTAAATGTACGTTGACCTAAATCCAGTATTAAAAAAAGTTTATTAGTTATGAAAGAAAGCCTTTATTTTTTCACTAAGTAGTTACATTATTTGTATTAGCATTAAGGTTTTTTCAGAATATAAGTGTTTTTGACATTGTTTTAGTTTATTCTTATATGCTATCCATTAATTTATACCTAGCCGAATGTTCACCAACCCTTAGCCGAAACTGCCCACCCAGGGGGGCACTTTCAGCTATTTGACAAAAAAATTAAAACTTTAAAAATCTCATACTTACTCTCTACCTATACTTTGTTTAATACTTAAAACAAATGCATAATAAAATACCTTCTCATAAACCAAAATTAGTTTTTTGAACATACTCACTGTTTTGTCAAATTTGTGAAACAAAGCTGAATATGCCGAATGTGCCCCACTCTCCTATACAAAAAAATGTACATTTTTTTTGTCGAATTTTCTCAATAGCGCGCCTTAATTTTTTAATATTGTAATATACGTACTAAGAGCACTCTATAGCCACAAAAAAATTAGGCCAAATCGCCGACTCCAAGGCCGTGTCGTCTCCTTGTAGGTATACAATGCAAATAAACAACTTCATTTACTTACCATCAGATTGTCCTCAAGGCAGATAAACTCTTTACTTGTGGCTCTGTAAAAGTTTTTCACCTCTGTATACTTTTTGTCATTCCGTGACAACTTTAATCAGCGTGACAGTAATAATAGTAAAAATAAGTTTTTCGTAAACTCACCAGAGGGCTCAAGAAAGCTACGTAAATTGTCTTTTTTTTAGAATTACCCGATATTCCAAGTTGAAATAGCTGTTCCAGGAGCATCCCTGGGAAATTCAAGTACATGCATTTTGAAGCTGGGTCCTTGCTCTTTCAGAAAAGTATAAGGGGAAACTTTCGAGACCACTCTGGCCGATATTCCGTGTCATTTTTCGTGATGATACGATTTCTTACAAATTATTGTTCTACCTCGAATTATTTGAATTTCTTGAGTATATTGAAAAATGTAGACATATTTTCTAAAGATCTAACCCTCCCCTTTAAAATAATACTGTTAACATGGTGCTTATAATGCGTACAATGCTCGAAATCTGATTTGTTAATTAACAGGATGAGAGGGTCAAAAAAATTCACAAGTTGCAAAGCTCATAACACAAAGAAAAAATAAATCCTATCTAGCCAAAAGTAGAAATAAGAAACACATAACTATAAAAATATATCTGACCCTTAAGTTGCTATAATTTTCCAGCTACAAGTATGTAAGATTGAAATAAAGGGTAATTGACCATGTCTTACTGTTGCAATAAGATTATTTATTTATGTGAACGAATTTGGTAGTATAACTGTGCAAGAGATGAAGGTTCAGACTTGTTGTTTCGTTTGGTATATTACTCCCTACGAGATTTTTCCTCGTTATAGCAAAAATTCAATTTTAGTACGAAAACTGTCAGAAAATTTTTGTATAATCAATTTCGCGCACTTTCGTTAGTCATTAGGGATGAAAATTTTTCAAACTTGGAACAAAAATATTTATGATGTGTGAATAGTCATTTCTAACGTAAAATTTTCCGTTCTTTCGAATGGCAGTGTTATTTTTAAGAAAAAACCATCCATTCATGAATAAAAATGCGTTCAAAAGTTTAGGGGGTGGTTTCACCCTCTTTCCGACACTTCTCAGCAAGGATTTGTTTATTTTTCGATTTTTCGCCTTAAAATCTACTAGTATGCCAAATTTCATCAACTTTGGTGTCGGTTAGAGGAAAAAACCTCTAACGACTGGAGTAGTGGAAAAAAATCAAGAATTTATGACATATACGCCTAACGTTAATTTTTTAAATGGGACACCCTGTATATTATATATCCAGTTAAATAGAATATGTTATTCTGATTACGGAGGTATATCACACTTTATTTTTAAATTTATCCGTTTTTGACAAATTAGCAAAAATATAGAATTTTAAAATTTTTCATGGTGTGCCTTGACTGACAATTATTGCACACATTGTCACATTTGACGTTTCATTAAAAAAATTAGTTGTTATGTTAATATGATAGGTAATATAGTACCTAGTTGAAATAGTACTTTGTAAGTTTAGTATCCGTGTATTATATTTACTATTAGTATATTTTTGCTAATTAAAAAAGGGATGGATTTAAATATAAAGTGTGATATATTACCATAATCAGAAAAACGCGTTCTATTAATTGAGTATGTAATATACAGGGTGTTTCATTTAAAAAAATAAAGTTAGGAGTACATGTCAAAAATTTGTCGTTTTTTCAATATAACATAGAAAAAAACTTGGCTACCAACTATACATTTTGTTTTTTAATTTACCTTCATATCTGTTAAATTAAAAAAGGTACAGTTCTGTTCAATAAAAAGTTGTACAACAGTTGTATCGTGTAAACCTGCCTGCAATATCCAGTATTTCAAAAAAAATTGTACAAGAATATACAAATATACATCATTTTTTAAAATCATATGATGGGGTCAATCCATTTCAAATTATTTCTTATAAATTTAATTTTATTTTTAAAAAATAACAGCAAATATATTTAAAAATCACAAAATTTAAAATGAATGATCTATAAAAATTTCAGATTAATTAATTTAGAAAAACATTAAACAATATCTGTAAAAATTTAAAAAAACAGTAATATCTAATATTTTGTCATGGCACAGTTTCTAAAATTTCATTTTACCCTTTCGGGGATGGAAGAATAAGGTTTGCAATTAACAGAGGATCATCACTTAACTCCCCCCATGTTTTTTCAAAAAATTTTTTTTCCTTTCTTTTGGGGTCAAAATGTATATTATATTTTTTAGTCATCATGCCCCACACTTTTTCAATTATATTGACACAGGACATTTTGCAGGCCACACCATAGTTTCAACATTGTTTGTTAAACCACCCTTTTATTATTTGGGCATTATGGACGGGACTTTATATTGCGTAGTATGAAATTGTTTTGGGGAAATGATGTTAAACTGGCAACATCACATTTTTCAAAATATTTTATATGTGATTGCGAAATCTTTTTTTAAAAATAAACCCCCAGTCCATGTCTATTTAACCCCCCCACACATTTCCCAAAATCCCCCAGATCGATCAAATTGTTAAGATATTCTTCATTGTATCTATTTTTATTTGGTCTATACTCTGATATGTTTTTTTTGGAAGTTGATTAACATTTTTTCACCAGTGAAACCATTTATTCTAATTTTCCCTTAGAAAAATTTTGAGGGCAAAATTATTTTGCCCTGTTCATTTTTAGAACTAATTTCTTTGGCAAAAGTTTTTAGGATGTGAGTTTTTAATCCTCCGCAGGCCGTTGGTCGGGATCCTGGAAATTGTTTGTTCTATAGCAAGAGCAATTTAAAAATGGATTGGTTTTGAAAAATACCTTATAAGGAATGGTTTTCCCAAGATATTCTAGGTCTGCCTGTTGTTTCTTTTCTCCAGGGTTCCCAATTTCCCCCATCGAGTTTTATTTTTGACTGTATTTTTACTGGTATTCATAATATGGGCGACATCTCAACGGTATCCCACTTGTATGGGGAATTACTTGAGTTTTTTAAATAGTTGTTGTGGTATTGTTCCAAAAAAAAATTAAAAACTTTTCTTATAAAAAACCAAACAAATTTAATGTCAGGAAGATTTAAAGCATTTATAAAACTCTGATTTACACTAGCCTAAAAGATCTGTACAACACCTTTATGAACAGAACTGTACAGCAAATCAAAATGTTATGAAGCTAAATTGAACACACGGTACATAGTATAAATGAGTATGTTTAGACTGTGTCAAAAAATTTTTTTTGTTTTTTTATTAAATGTATCTCTAAATTTTCTTTCATATAAAATAAAAATTCTTTCAAAGATTGAGCTTAATATTTTCAAAATTGAGCTGGCGCATAGGGAGGTCACCTTTTCCATTTAAAATACATGGAATTTTTTTTATTTTTAAAATAACTTTATGAAAAAAATTATTTCAAATTTTGGTTCTAACTGTCTTATAGGAAATTTGGTTCTCTACAAAATCGTTTTTATGTTTTTTTCCTAAACTGAATAGAAATAAAGTTACAGAGCATAGAAATTTTTAATGATGGAGTAATGGGAATAATTTACTTTTCAACAAGGATAAAAGTTTATTTCGACAATAAATTACAATAAAACACTTTTTTGACAAGGTTAAATTAGGTTTAGTATGTAAACAGTGATATTCTTTTATTTATATTTAAAAAGTCAAAATAAAATAGAAAAAAATTGTATCCTGGTTGAATGGTAAATTATTTGTATTATTCCATCATTAAAACTTTCTTTTCTTATTCTATGCTCTGTAAAAACATAAAAGATCGATTTTGAAGAGAATAAAATTTCCTATAAGATAGTTAGAACGGAAATTAAAAAAAAGTTATTTTTTGAAACCAAGAAAAAAAAATCCCATGTATTTTAAATGGAAAAAGGGGACCCTCTATCGCCAATCATTTGAGATATTGAGCTTAATTTTTGGGAGATTTTTTTTTATATCGAAGAAACTTTAGATATAGGTACATTTAGTCAAAAAAATGTATTTATTAGTTAATTTTTAGTTAAGTTTTTATATATTATTTTTTATCCTAAAAACAGTGACAGGCTTGCCACCGAAACGTAGATAAACATTGGGACTTTTTTTGGGTTTTTCTTTTCTATTTCAGGCAATCTGTTAGTTCAGATGGAACAATAAGACTGGGTCAAAGAAGTTAAAGGTATATGAAAGCCTAATGCTATGGCCAATTCCATCAAAAAATGTCCAGCCCACTATGAAAATAACTGTCATGAGTGCCCACGATTCTGCGCAGTAACAAAATTCACAGAAATATTATTATATTTAGCCTATAACACACTAAAAATTAAGTGACCAGATAACAACACGTTATACTTTTATCAGGGCCGTAGTACAGTTTTCTGTGCGACGGCGCAGCGCTTATGAAACCATATCCACTGTTACATCGTCGTCTCATCAACCCTTCCAAGCGAATTATATGTTTCGTTGTCGTTTGCGCTGTATTAATTTCGATTGTTTTGCTTTGTGTTATTTTATTTTGTGGTTGCAGACGTTTTTTGGATCTATAAAAAGCTTTTTATTTTAGTAATTAGTGTTTATTAAATGGTGACTATAACTTCTGTGTTTATTGTTTGTTACTTATAATATCGTAACAAAATGACTAGAGGTTGTATGGTACCCATCATTTTTTACTAAAGGTAAATATTTATTATTTTAAAGATTAGGTGCTTCTTATGAGACGCAACGTTAGGTAACCAAATACATAATAATATATCAATTATAAATTATAAAAAATAAAAATTTTATAGGCAATAGCAGTGAGAAAAGTAAGGTAATCTTAACTATCTTTTAAATGAATACCACAATGTTTGTGTATTTCTGTGGATCATTAAAAAGAAATTAGGTTTACACTTAGGTACTCATATTTCATTTAATAATTTAGTACATCTTTTAAGGATTAAAATTATCAATTACTGGGCAGACCAGGCTTTTATTATACACAGTTTCCACTAATTAAACGAAAAAAGTACAATTTTATGTTAAAGTTCCTTTTTGCTTTTTTGTATTTGTTTATAAAGAAATTAGATTTTTAGTTTTTTATACTTACATTATTAACCTTTAAGTCGACATAACTGTAGGCACATAATATTTAACGGATACTGTACAATGGATACCTACCAAAGGTTACTAAACATTTTTAACCACTGTTATTCTGTCTCATGAATGTTTGTTATTAGTGAAAACTATATGCCTTAAAAGCAGTTATAAAAATTTTCACTTTTTAGTGGATCAAACAGAATATTAGGATCTTTTACTAAATTTGGTGTAGATATAGATTACATGCATGAGGTGATACTATTTTATTGTACTGTTATACCAATTATAAATTTATTAAATATTGTATGACCCTAAAACATAAACAACCAGTTTAAATTATGGTAAGTTTTTAGTTTACTTGACCCCTGCCGATTTTGATGATTTATTGCATACAGAGGCGCTGATTACAAATCTAAAGTCAGTTTTTTTCGACAACGTTTTATTTTTCCTAAATCGACTCTTTAATATAATAATTGCGTTAAACTCATTTACACTATCTTGCCCTTCTTTTATCACAATATTGGTGATAAGTACATGAAACTATCACACAATGTTTGAAATTTATTTTAAAAAATCGTGTTGTTATTTATTTTACTAAGATTTTTGGTAAAAAAACAAAACTCCTAAAAATATCGACCATTTAAAAAGAAGGCTGAGAAGTGGCACCATCTATTCTTTCCATATTAAATTAGATGATATAAAATCCAATATAACACAATAATTTTAAATATTCTATTATACTATCGTGTATTAACCAACAGTTTTGTGCAAAAAATAAAAAAAACAGTAAAAGTATAGTTAATTTGAATTTGATATTTGATCTCAAATTTATACATGGTAACAAAGAATTATGGAAGTCCGGACCTGACCTACTATTTATTGCGCGAACTCCGCGGGGCCAATTCTCCTCTTCCCGCTACCCTGCACGCCTAGACAATTTTGTTCTACAGCATTGGCCTTCCATATACTTTTAAACTTCCTTGGACTGGGTAGGCTTAGTCTCTATACCCCGGGATCAGGCGAAGGGGTCTCATTTTCTAAAGTTTTTTTCGTGTACCCAACAAGGATTTTTCAATTAATGAATCCTTCACAACAATACGGAACATATTTACAATGTACAGGGTGTCAGATTAAAAAATGTTATATTATTATTAAACTTAAAAACACGTTTGTCAATTGTTTTTGCTTTCCTTAATCTTAAAGATTGTAAAAACCGCTACTACTTTGGTAATTTAAACAGTTTTGTATTTTGATTAATGACAATGTTTCCCATGACGGATACTTAATTTGGAGGACCCTGTAAGTATAAAAAAAAGTCTGTCTCAAAGTATATCGCTATGGCTTTTGACGGACAATACCCCAATAAACCTTTAAAGATTTTATTACCTATTGTTATTGGGTAAATCCATTATTTCATGATGGCAGGAGTGGGCCAGGTATTTCTTGAGTATTGACCATTAGGTATATAAATATTTCGGCTAATATTTTGGTGGCAGTGTTGAAAAACCGATTTAACTGTGCGTTTCGAAAAAGTTGTTTTACGAGAATATAACTATGTCGCGTCAAAATCATTTTTATTACATGCAAAACAGGTTGTGAAAATTGTGTATGAAACTTTAATCAGTAGAAGACTAATTAAACAAGAAGTTTTAAAAGAAACCTGTCTACTTACAAAAACTCCAATATCATTGATTATTACTGAATAATTGAACAAAAGAAAAAAGCGTAGTGATTTTCAATCTCACCATATAGACAATAGTGATCAGGACCTAATAAAAAGGAAAATATATTGTCTTTATGAAAGCGGAGTTGTTCCCACCTTGGATAAACTGAAAAAGAAGCTGGACGAAGACGAAACCAATATGAATATTAGCCGTGCCACCCTCCATAGAGTTGTTTGTAAAATGGAATTTAAATACCGCAAAATGGACAAAAGACAAGTAGTAAAGAATCGCACAGATTACGCACTTGGATATTTAATTACCTTCAAGAAATTAAAAGATGTAGGTTAGACAACAGATCCATAATTTACCTTGATGAAACATGGTTCTATACACACGACACAGCATGCAAAGGATGGGTTGATTCCAGTCAAAACTGTCAGACGAAAGAACCTTTAAATAAAGGAAAATGCATTACCATAATACACGCTGGTTCAGAAGACGGATTTGTCCCAAACTGCTTGCTGTTGTTTGCAAAGATTATTAAGAAGTGCAGAACTTTTTGAAAACTGGTTTCAAATTATCTTTTAAAAAATATTCCAAACAACAGTGTTATTGTCATGGATAACGCAAGCTACCACAGCCGTCTGCTACACAAAGCACCAGCTTCATCAAGTTCAATAACTGAAATCCAGGAATATTTGTTAGAAAATTATATTTATTTTCAATTCAGTTACAAAAAAGCTCAACTTTTGGAGGTCCTAAATTTATATGCAATTAATAAAAAATAGGTATGTGATAATTTGGCTGAACAGGCTGGGCATACTGTCTTACGTCTTCCTCCGTATCACTGTATATTTAACCCCATAGAGCATTCATGGAATCAAGTAAAATTTGATAAAAAATGTAATTAATACATTCCACTTGAGAGCTGAAAAAATTCAGTACAGCACATTATAAAAATTGAGGAATCTTACATTTCTATACGAAACAACATAAATCCTATTGTAATTAATCTCAATGATGACTCTGATAGTAAAACAGAATTAGATTTAGATATTTAGATGAAAAATGTGATTATGTATAGATAATATAGTTATAAATTTATTTAAACTTTGCCTATATTTAATTTCCTAATGTAATTTTAAGATTATACCTACCTAAATAAACAATAAATTATAAATCTTTATATTATTAGGGTCCGTCCCTAATGTTCTGTCCTTTAATACCTACTGATCCGCAGTTTTATTGTTGTCGGCAGGTATAATCCATCGATGAAGGCAAAAGCTAACACGGTATACTTTGAAACAAACTATACAAAATACTTAAATTTTGCAATTCCAATACTTTTTATAGCATAAATCCCGTTTATAATAAGCTTCTAAGCAAAAAAACTCAAAAGAAAACATCTAAAGTCCAAATGATATGCTGCTGAAAACACACCCTTTGTATTGACGTAACCGGGATAAGAAAGGTTTTCCCTTTATAAACCCTGTTGCTTTGCGTCACATTTGGTATACGAATAGCATATGAAAATAGGGTCTGATAAAAATTTCATGATGTTTGTGTAGGTAAAAGGAAACTTACAAGGCTTTTTTTGTCATCTTAAAGGTATCTGAAGCTTTAGAAAATATATTCATTTTAAAAGATTGTTTATTTTCTATGATCTAGCTAACATGAAAATGCGATTTAGTAGATATAATCGAGAGTAGAGATATTTAGCTCTATCAGAGTCCGCATCTTATGAGAATTTTTTTTATTACTGAATTAAAATTAAATTTAAATTTTGTGTTTCAAGTTTGATAAAAAAATTATACTTGTGTTTATTTGTGAAAGTGTAAAAATTATTTTAACTTTGTATCACTTACGTAAACATTTTGATATTTTCAAAAACGAAGTAAAGAAAACAGACATTTTTTATGAATTTGGCCATTATGTCACAATGTTTTCTAACTTCCAAAAACCGGTCTAAACGACCAAAAATGCACAAAAAGCACCTACAAAAAGAGAGAAAATTGTTTTTTTAAAAAACATTTACTAGAAAAAGACCATTAAAAATATAACCTTAAATAAATCATTATTTTTCTAAAATCAATCCTATTTGCGTCAAATTTAGTTCAAAGTGGTTTTGGGGATCGTTAATTACAAATCTAAAGTTAGATTTGCAAAATTCAAGATGGCGAGTATAATATAGCCAAGGAAGTTTAAAGGTGTATGGAAGCCCAATGTTATGGCCCATTCGATCAAAAAATGTCCAGCCCAGTATGAAAATAACTGTCAGAGTTGGCCCCGCCGATTTTGCGCAATAACGAAATTCCACGAAATAATTTAATGTGTTGCCTACTTACCCACTGATAAATCAGTGTGTAGTTAGGCAACACATTATACTTTATGAGCCGTATTAGTTTTCAATATTTTGCTTTTGTGATTATATTTTGTGGTTGCAAAGTTTTTGGATTGATAAAAACTTTCTTATTTTAGTGATTAGTGTTTATTAAATTGTGACTATAATTTTGTGTTTATTGTTTGTTAGTTATAATATCGTAACAAAATGACTAGAGGTTGTATGGTTTTGTCTTGCAAATCTAAGGGTAACATACCCGGCATTTTTACTTTAGGTAAGTATTTCTTATATTTAAATTAGGTGCTTCTTATGAGACGTAACGTTAGGTAACCGAATAAATAATAATATATCAATTATGAATAATAGAAAATGAAAATTTCATAGGAAATAGCAGTGAGAAAAGTAAGGCAATCTTATCAGATGGCAATCAGGCAATCTTTTAGATGATTTCCACAATGTTTGTGAATTTCTGTGGATTAATTAAAAGAAATAAGGTTTACATTTAGGTACTTTTATTTCATTTAATAATTTAGTACATTCTTTTAAAGGATCAAAATTATTAATTACTGGGCAGACCAGGGAAATTTTAATATATACCGGTCCCTTTAATTTAAATAAAAAGAAGTACAATTTTATGTTAAAGTTCCTTTTTGCTTTTTCTGTATTTGTTTAAAAAGAAATTGATTTTGATTTCTTAAACTTACATTATCAACTTTTTAAGCTCGACATACTGTAGACACATAATATTTAACGGTTACTGTTACAATGGATACCTAGGTACCAAAGGTTACTAAACATTTTTAACCACTGTTATTCTGTCTCATGAATGTTTGTTATTGGTGAAAAGTATATGCCTAAAAGCAGTTATAAAAATTTTCACTTTTTAATGTACAACCACAATCTTAGGATTAGATTAAACTCATTTACACTATCTTGCCCTTCTTTTATCACAAAATTGGTGATAAGTACATGAAACTATCATACAATGTTTAAAATGTTGTTTGTTTTTATTTATTTACAAAGATTTTTGGTAAAAATACAAAACTCCCAAAAATATCGACCATTTAAATAGAAGGCTGTAAAGTGGCGCCATCCATTCTTTCCATGTTATATCAGATGATTTAAAATCCAATATTACACAATAATTTTAAATATTCTATGGTAGTATCGTTTAATAACCAACAATTTTGTGCAAAAAAACATTGAATGCTTGAATTTGACATTTGATGATGTCAACTTTATAGATAGTAACAAAGAATTATGGAAGTTCGGCTCTGACCTACTATTCATTGCGCAAACTCCGCGGGGCCAATCCCCGATTCCCGCTGCCCTGCACCTGGACCATTTTGTTCTACAGTATTGGGCTTCCATACACCTTTAAACTTCCTTGAATATAGCGGACCAAACTTAAAAACTTTTTCGATTTACGCCAGAGTTAGTAGATGATCTCGAATCCGGAAGAATTTCAAACGATTGGGTCTACAAGGCTATACAAAAGGCAGTGCTACGTACTAGCGACAGCACAAAGGGTGCAAAAGTTTATAAAAGAAATATTTAAGGTATCCAATAACCTCGTATGAGCCCCACAGACCTCATTGATTTTGATACAGATCTGGAATGAGTGAATGTTTCCCTTGAGAGAGTGCGACATTGACGGCAAAATCGATATATAATAATAATATTAATGATCTAAAGAATTAAATAAAAACCTAATGAAAAAGGGAAACCTCCAGGTAGTTCTCATTATTTTATCATCTACAGATGATGTGCCAAAAATCCTTCCGGAGAATATTAAACAACTGATAACTGATGAATCTCGGCGAACACCTGCCAAAGGTCATGCAGGAGTCAGTACTACTCGCACGCACAAAGTGCCTAAAACTTTTGGTTAGATACCTAGTGCCCAAAAAATACGGCATGGGTCCTATAGAGCTTATGGTCGGTTGCACTAATACTGGAGATCTTTCTAGAAGCTCAAAATTAAGGGCAACTTAAAATTTTTCGCTTTACCATTAAATTTTTATTACAACTTAACTAAACTTAGAAAAGCAGCAACGTTGCATCTTTCTCCATTTTCATTATTGGAATATAAAATTCCAATAATCAAAATAGATTGATATTAGATATCTCCTTTTCTAACTTGTGGCTGCTTAAATGATAGGATTTCTACCTAACTTTTGTAAATATTCAATCTTCAACATTTTTCTCAAAAATTGTCACGTCTAGGCATCATGTTAAAACTTTCAAAACTTTTTTTTTCATTTTGTGGACATTACAGTACAAATTCGGTGATTTTATGTTGTGAAATTTAAAAGACAATTGAAAAAAAAAGATCAAGGGCACATAACTTTAAGGCCATAGAAAGGGAACAATTATTGTTAATAATTATGAGATAAACAAAACTGAAAAAAAAGCTTTCAATAAATTATGTTAAGGTTTGAAAAAATTGAAATCCCCAAATTGGCCCCCAAAGTTTTTCCCCAAAAAACTTTTTTAAAATTTTTGGGGGTTTTTTAAACTCAATTTTTTGATTTTTGGGAATTAGAAAACCCGGGTGTTTTCAAAAAAACCCTTTAAGAAAAAATTTTTCCTTTAATTGAATTTAAAAATGCCCGGAAAATCGCTCAAATCGTTACTCGGGGGTTTTTGAAAAAGCCGACCGATTTTTGGGCATTAGAATTACCCGGGTTTCGGGGGGGGTTTTTTGGGGGTATCCCGGGGTGAATTGGGGGGGAAAAGCACATGCCTGAAAATCGCTCCCAAAATCGTTACTCCGGGGTTTTAAATCCCAACTCGATTCTGACATTAGAATAACCCCGGGTGTCAGGGGGTTTGGGAGGGGTTAATTGGGGGAAATTGCAACATCCGAAAATCGCTCCCCAAATCTTCTCCGGGGGTTTTGAAACTGCCGACCTCGATTCTGACATTGAAATCCCGGGGGTGGGGGGTCTGTGGGGGTGTCCCCAGGGAGAAGGGGGGGAAATGGGGGCGTTTCCGAAAATCCCAAAAATTCTTTTTAAATGGGGGCATTAAATTACCGGGGTGCTCGGGGGGGGCCCCCCTGTGGGTTTGTCTGGGGATCTTCTGGGGCGGAAATTGCATAGTCCATGAAAATCGCTCCAAAAAAAAGTTATTCAGGGGGGTTTTTAGGGTGTCGAATTCAATTCTGGCATTAGACTTTTCCCCGGGGGGCTCAGGGTGGGGCTGTGAGAAATGGTAAAGAAAAAAATGAAAAAAAACCCAAAAAAAAATAATACTTTTTTTAAATAACAAATGGAGTTTTTTTTAATCTTGAATTATTCATTATAAACTTTAATTTTAAAAACCAAATACTAAATATCTTGTTCAAACTCTTCTTTCTCTTTTTCCCCTTTTTCATCTTCTTTCCCCTTTTTTTCCCCCCCCCTTCATCTTCTTCCCATCAAATTCTGGGCCCCTTGGAAGCCTTTTTTTTTTGAGCTTGCCATCGAATGTTGCATGGGAGATTCCCCACTTCGGGGGCCCGAAACCCCTTCCAATGGTTTAAAGAACAAAATTTTGCCAAAAAGGGGCCCTTCCTGGGTCATGGAAAGGACTGAGCTCTCCATCCCCCGTTTGGAAATAACAGGACGAGCCCGCGGTCCCCCCCCCGACAACCCGGGGGAACCCCCCAGCGCCCCCGGGAAATCTATGTTATAAATGAATTTGGCGTCCCCAAAACCCCCCGAAGAGTGGAGCGATTTTCAGCCATGCCCCTTTTTAAAATTTTCCCCCGGACCCCCAAGAGCCCCCCCCAACCCCGGAATTTAATCCCAAAAACGATTCGGCAGTTCGAAAACCCCGAGTAACGTTCCCGGGGTTTTTCCATTTTGCAGTCTCCTATAAGGTGCAAAATGACAATTAAAGTATTTTCCGGCCCAAAAAGGCATTTTTAAAAAATGCATGAACCAGACCCAAGCCTTTTTTGGGACCTTCCTGAACACAATGCAAAAAACCGCAACTCGATATCTGTTTGTTGTAAAAACCTCCAGATACTTCACCTGTAGATGTAATGAAAATTATTTTAGTTTTTGGTAGCTAATTTAATTATACCTCTTGTCAAAAAATTGCAAAAAATGTGCAGATTTTAAAACTACGTACCTCTTTATATGTCACAAAATATCTTGGGGAAAAAAAAAAAAAAAATCAAATATCTCTGTATATATATCAAAATATTTTAACTTTAAGTTATTTTAATAAACTGTCAGAAATGTATTATTTCTAAGAATATACAAGTATATCACGATATTAACATTTTAGTTGGCATAATCCATATTATTTATTCGATACTGGACCATCCTGTATGTGTTACATGTTAAATTAAATTATTTTAACTCTAAACAAATATATAAAATATTATTCCGTTGGATTTGGACGAAATTTCACTCTTTTTATGCGTTTATATTGAAATTAATAAACAGTTAAGCTGCAACTTCTCAGTGATTTTTTGGGCCACCCTATAGGCCTGCACATAAATGTCCCATTTAAAAGATGTTTCTATTGATCTAAAAACAACATACTCAAATTTAAAAAAAATCGTTTAAGCCAGAATCCCATGTTATGTGTGCCATGTCCATCTTCTCTTCAAGGATCATTTTTGCAATTCCGCTATCTCTTATGGTTTTTGAGTTATCATTAAAAATCGAAATGGCTTCTTTGTTTTTCGTTTTTTGTTAATAACAAATTGAAATTTTTATTGGCAGAAAAAATCCTCAAAACGCCCTTCTCAGATTTGCATTCCGCGTTGAAGCTTTCTAAATAATTTTCGCAGGAGACACTTCTTGACTAAACTATAATAACTTAAAAATCTAAATGTAACAGGAAAAGTTATACGTCTTTATGTATTTGCAACCAATTTGTTTATAAACCTGAAACGGTATATTTGTCTCATTAATAATTAATTAGATTGTTAATAAAACTAGTTGTAGCGACAAAATTAGACACTATTTAATGCGACAGATATTACCTATATTGCCTTATATCTAAATAAATTAAGTATGGCGGAAATTGTGTAAATATTGAAAATGTCAGCTTAATTAAAATGCCATTTGGAATTATACCTATCGATTTATTTTTGCACCTCTTAATGTAAAATCAGAGGTTTGCATAACGGTATTAAAGTCGGCATTAAATATGTTTTTTAATTTTTTTTATAATAATAAAACTGGGATTTTGAATTATGCAAAAGGTTGATTAGTTTTGGTTAGGTTTGGTTTTTGCTAAAAATATAACAATAAATTTAGTAAATTCATCAGTTGTTATAATATCCTGCAGCATGAAAATAGATCCTATGCTCATTTTAAAGAAAGACAACAAATAAAAAATTGTAAAATGGCTGTCAGAGCTCAAAAGATGCGGTTTTCCCGCGAAAAAACAGGGTCTTTTGAACACCGTCCTAAAAAATTGTAAAAGATAAAAATTTAAAAACTTTCCTTAAAATGGTCGCCCAGGAGATAAGTGGTACTCTTTATTCAAAAACTTACTATGCATAGGATTTAAAAAAAAAACCGGTTTATCATAAGTTAATAGAAAAAAGTTTAAAGGCGACAAAATAAAATTTACCAAGTTCTATCTCATTAGAAGCTTAAAGAGAGCATTATGAAAAAAAGAATTCAAAATCACGAAAAAAAAGAAACAGACCCTACTACAAAAAAAGGAGACCTTGAAGAGAAAGAAAAAAAGATACTGACAAAAGTTGATGAAAATGTTCAACCACAAAAACAAGAATATGGTGTGTGTTGTAAAAGGTGAATGCATAAAATAAATCGGACTCAGGTACGCAAATGTTTAAATAAAGGTTTTATTTGCGAAAAAAATATAACTGTGTGAGCACTGAGGCCTAAGCCCATTATGCTCTACACCAACCTTAATCATACACACGTTCCGTAACCCTGTACTGTCCCTTATGTATGCATTCCTTTTAAATCCTGATATGACGCTGTTATTTTGCTTACTAAAGCCCCAATTTTCTCATTAGTGATGCGAGTCCTGCTACTGGTAGGAATCTTATGTCATTTAGGTCCAGCCATGCCGTTCCTAGACATTTCCCCCTGATGTGCCCTAGTGCTGGGCAATCTCTAAGTATATGTATGGCGTCCTCTCTTTCCTCTCCACACCATCTACATGTACTTGTCTCACTTTTTCCCATCTTGTTGAAATAGGGCCTATTTTTACAATGACCTGTCAATATGTCTGTCAGCTTTCTCATTTGCACCCTATTAAAGTCCTTTATGCTCATCGGTAGGTCCTTCCATAGGTCTTCCCCAATAATAGCTTTTGATTATCTGCTTTTGTCTTTTTTCCAGTTCTCATCGAACCGTTTCTCTATCCATGTTGCTATCTCTGTCATATACTTGTTATAAGAGATTCCCACGGTATATGTATACACCAATTCATAAATCCGGCGACAGAGGTAACGTGGCTAATTATAGAGGCATATGCATTCAATCGGCTGTCCCTAAATTGTTTGACTGTCTTGTGACATCGGTGCTGTCATGGGAATGTAAGCGTATCGTCGTTCACCAGCAGCATGGTTTTTGTGATGGTAGGTCAACGATCACGAATCTGTTGACTTATCAGGATTATCTGTTGAATGCCTTTGAGAATAAATTCCAGGTCGACAGTATTTATACGGATTTTTCGAAGGCGTTTGATAGGGTAAATCATACGCTGCTGGTGGCCAAGCTTGCATCGTGGGGTTTTGGGCCAAACATTCTTAAGTGGATACTTAGCTTCCTCACAGGAAGGACGCAAAGGGTAAGAATTAATAATTATGTATCCAAAGATATTGTTGTTTCTTCTGGGGTTCCGCAGGGCTCGCACTGCGGTCCTCTATTTTTCCTTCTTTTTATTAATGATATTATGGGCTTTATTCATCACTCAGAAACACTTATGTCCCGATGATCTAAAATTGTTTAAATCAGTGAAGACGGTTAATGATTGTATTTTGCTTTAGAATGACATCGATGGCCTGTTGCTTTGGTCAAATTAATGGCTTAGTCTAAATATGAAAATGCCATAAATCTTTTTATAGGACTAATCGATATACACATTTTGACTATAATATTAATAATAATGTTCTAGCAAGAGTTGATGAAGTTAAGGACCTGAGTGTACTGATAGACAGATCTCTAACATTTGTTAGTCATATATACTCGATTACGCAGAAGGGCTATAAGAATCTTGGTTTAATATCCAGAAACAGTAAAGATTTTACGTGCGAGACATTTAAATTGCTTTTTTGTGCTTGTGTGAGATCTGGTCTGGAGTATGCTAGTGTGGTCTGGTCACCATTTTACCAGGTACACATAGATGGTGTTGAGGGTGTACAGAACAGGTTTCTGCGTTCTTGTACCTATAAAATGAATATTCATTTTTTAGGTTACCACATTGATTATGATTACATTCCAGTACTTTAAGTATTACTTTTACAGTCAAGACGCTTCTATTTGGATATTGCTTTTGTTTTCCCTTTTAGTAGGTGACATAGATTGCGAATATCTCCTATCAAAATTAAATTTTAATACACGTCATCGAACACGTACAGGAACTTTTCTGTATACCTTTTCATGCTACAACTATGGCATGTATTGTCCTTTAACGAGACTACAACGTAACTTTAATATAAACGATTTTAGTATCCATATTTCAAAATCTAGATTTAAAACTGAAGTAAAGCACGTATTAAGATAATGGATAATTAATGTCGTGTTTTTGTGTCTATAATACTCAATTGACCGTTATACATTTATGGTGAAAATTCTCATGAGTTTTGTTGGGTTGTAATTTAAAATGTATTTTTGTATTATATTAGCATTATTTATGTACTAAATTTAGTTTAGGTGTTAAGATATTTTTGTAAATTTCTGTATTTAAAAATGGAGTTTTTCCATAAAATAAATAAATAAATAAATAAAATAAAAAAATAAATATATTCAGCTCCATTGTCCTTAGCGACTTAGTCACAGTTAGAGTATTTTTAAATGCTGTTAAGACAATTACCAGATTTTAGTTTCTATTTATTTTATTTTTCAGGTGTGTTTTATTTCGTGATTTATTTTATTTAAAATATGTTAATTTATTTAAGTAGTATGTGGCTGTCAGTTGTCGGACTTATTTAAGCTGTTTTTTTATTTTAATTCAGCATATGATATTAAATAAACTAATTACTATTTTATTTGCCTGTTATTAGAAGAAGCTTATTTTTTTGTTCTAACAGGCTCGCCTCACAATCAGACGGGTGCTTGCCTAGCGGGATACCGGGAGTTTCTCGGTGGGCCCTTGAAACGTTGCAACACGGATAAATACAAAAAAAAACAATAAGTTATAAGTAATAATCAGCCCCGTCACTGTTTAACTGGACCGCACCTGACTTGACAATACCCACGCGTGATAATTTTTTTGTTTTCATTTCATATTTTAAATTTAAGGTATTTTTCGCAACTAACTATAAACTTTTTTCCGTTTTATGAAAAGATAGGGAAAATTTATGACGTCAACGTATTGCGTCATAAGTTATTACCACAGCTTACACAGCTATGTATGCTGTGGTTACATACACGTCTGGCCAACCAATTTCTTAAGGTGCGGAGATTTTCACTGCAATAAAAGGAGATGTCAATTTAATAGGCAAACGCATCTTCACTATCTACAACCATGGTACGGAAAGTGGAAGATTAGCATAAATGAAGAAAAGAGCGAATGTATGATCATTACAAAAAAATTTACCAATAACAAACTATACATACCCATAAAAATCAATGACACCTTTATAAGACCTCAAAAAACCCTAAAATACCTTGGCGTCATTATCGATGACCGCCTTTCCTTCAAACAGCTTGTTACCCAGTTATTGCATAGAGGCTTTGCAGCAATGAATAGTCTCTATGCATTACTATCCCCAAAATCTAACCTATCCCCTAAAAATAAATTGACAATTTACCAACAAATAATTAGACCGTCTATTATATATGCTGTACCAGTATGGTGCAGCATATGTAATGGGTTTGTATGGGTTTTATAATACACAACCGCAAAAGTCTGTTTTAACACAAGACCTAACGGCTCAGACACTATGACGATATTGTACATAAGCCACTTTATCACAAACTTCCCTTCTACTTCGATGAAAATCCTATTTATGCCTATATCCTAACTCTTAAACCTAACACAAAACGCAGGATTACACCAAAATATACAAACAGACCAGAAATTATTATGCCCTGCCAACCAGCGGTGTAAAACTGCAAACACAAACTTACTGTCCTGTTAGTAATTGACCAGACCTAACAGGAATAAATGTGAATGAATGAAAAAGAGTGAATAGTATGAATGAGAGTGCGAATGATAAATCAAATACTGATTAAATGTGTATAAATGTAAAGTACCGACTAAAATACAGACCGAGCTTGGTTTAACTGCTACATTGTACATGATCAAAGCTACGTAGTACCTGATGAAAATCGAGCTGGGTTTTTGGGAACTTTTCCCAGCAATATATTTTAATTACAATATGCTAAGACAACTTAATTAACATAACAACTTCTAAACTTTTAGTAGATCTTGTGTTTAATAGCATTTGAGAGATCACTGATCGGAAAATGCTATCCATTTCCAAACCAACACTTCCCCACTACCCAGGGTCTCCACCAGCCCCAACCCTCACTCGGTTGTCGCCCATTCTCAAAGCCTGCAAAGGCACTCGAGAATATGCTTTGACATATGTATATACTTTTATTTATATATTGTAAATAAATTGTGTGTACAGATGTAGTCTTAGAAGTGTTGTAAATATATTCGTAATTAATAAAGCTATTTGTAAGTAAGTAAGTAAGGCAAAGGCTTGAGCGAAATAAAGACAGACACAAAACGTGTAGTGGCTAATTTCCTTTCTACCGACTCAAGAAGAAGAGGGAAAGGCTCTGGCCGGACTACGACAACACACACACAACACACACACACCACCACTTAGTGATGCTAGATCTCACGATTCTTCGTAAGATAACACGATTTTGGTTCCCATTTCACGTTCTTACGAATAAGGCAGCAATTCTGACGATTTTTGAATAAATCATTTAAAAATACAATATTGCATTTGAATTAATAATTTACTTCGTCCCTGTAGTGAATGATAACAATGGCATATCAAAAGAAACGACCGGGGATTCCCCGCGCCTACAAGCGGTTATCGAGCAGAACGACATGAGATTCCCCGTTGATTGCAGGTAAAGGTGGCTTACAATTTATTTGTTTGCAATTTCACGCAGTCTCGTATCGTAAATTTTACATAAGTCAAAATAATCGAAAGTATTTTATTTAGAAAAAGTTTAAATGGCGACATAAATTGTTATGATTTTTCTATAAATAACAACATGATACGAAAATTAGGTAGCAGTGACATATTATATAGCTATATAAATGATAATACTCATTTAAACGTTTCTGAGGACTGAGCATAATGTAGTAGTGCCTATTGCTTAGATTTTGAGTATTTACCTTATTATTTGTTTTAGATTTGAATTGTTAATGAGTTTATTAAATTTATTACTTTTGGTTTTCTTTTAACAATTATTAGTAATTTGAATCCCCTGTTTTATATTTCTTGTTCAGATTCTTACTTTACACACACACTATCTAGTATCAACCGGTCCCCGGACGGCAATGTAAGTGAGCGCGACGGGCAATGTTGCCAACTAGTAAAAAAAATATTTATGTTGTCTTTCTCAATAAAATAAAAAATACTTATTAATAAAATAATAAAGTATGTTTAGCCATTCTAAAATACTAACATTTTTTACAAAATTCTTTTTTTTTTGCTAAGCGCATAACTTTTTTTAATTGAAAAGTTTTAAAGCATGTATAATTTTTAAAACATTTTTTCTAAAATTGCTAATAAATATTTTACGAAATGACAACAGTGTCGACAATAGCCTAACGAATCGTAGGCACCGTCGACCGTCGTTGTATTGGAAGTGAGATAAGGGAAATTATTGTCGTTCTCTTTTTAATCTGGGGTCATACCATATGTATTTTGCTCTATTACATTAAAATTGACTTCCAAGACCTTGCCTTGCCAATCCTGTATACTAATTTAACATCGCCGTTGTTTTGACATCATTAATCTTGGAATGTCGCTCGAACTGCTTATTGTTTTATGTTTTGTGGATTCACCAGAAAAACAATGGGATTATGTTTAGGTTTTTGGTGGGTAACAATTTTCATTTTGCGACCATTCCATTGTAACTTGTTTTGACATCACAATTTACCCCACTCACTAAACCACGACTTACCAAGACTAATCATGTGGAAATTTGTAGTTAATCGCGAAAAATGCCTATTTGCTTAAACTTTGTTGTGTAATGTCGACATGTATGTCATAAAGTATACCGTGTTAGCTCTTGCCTTCATTTATGGTTTATACCTGCCGACAGCAATAAAACTGCGGATCGATAGGTATTAAAGGATAGAACATTAGGGACGGACTTTAATAATATAAAGATTTATAATTTATTGTTTATTTAGGTAAGTATAATTACATTAAGAAATTAAATTAATATGCAAAGTTTTAATAAATTTATAACTGCATTCATAATTACATTTTTAATCTAAATATCCAAATCTAATTCTGTTTCACTATCAGAGTCATCATTGAGATAAATTACAATAGGATCTATGTTGTTTTGGATAGAAATGTAAGAGTCCTCAATTTTTATAATGTGCTGTAGTGAATTTTTCCAGCCTCAACTGGTATTTAGTAATTACATTTTTTTATTAAATTTATAACACTGGGACTTAAAGTAGGTTAACATTTTCTTGCTCTGATCTTTAATTTTACTTGGTTCCCAAATGCTCTATGGGGTTAAACATACAGTGATACGGAGGAAGCCGTAAGACAGTATGCCAGCCTGTTCAGCCAAATTATCACATACATATTGTTTTTAATTGCATATGAATTTAGGACTTTCAAAAGATGGTTTTTTTTGTAACTAAATTCAAAATAAATATCATTTTCTAACAAATATTCCTGAATTTCAGTTTTTGAACTTGATGAAGCTGGTGCTTTGTGTAGCAGACGGCTGTGGTAGCTTCGTTATCCATGACAATACACTGTTGTTTGGAATATTTTTAAAGATAATTTTGAAACCAGTTTTCAAAGTTCTGCACTTGTATCCTCATGATAATCCAACTAGAATCCTTAATATTCTTTGCAGACACAGCAAGCAATTTGGAACAAATCCGTCTTCTGAACCAGCGTGTATTATGGTAATGCGTTTTCCTTTATTTAAAGGTGCTTTCGTCTGTCAGTTTTGACTGGAATCAACCCATCCTTTGGATACTGTGTTGTGTGTCAAACCATGTTTTATCAAGGTAAATTATGGATCTGTTTTCTAACATATATCTTTTAATTTCTTAAAGGTAATTAAATCTCCAAGTGCGTAATCTGTGCGATTTCATTACTACTTGTCTTTTTTCTATTTTGCGGTATTTAAATCCCATTTTACAAACAACTCTATGGAGGGTGGCACGGCTAATATTTATATTGGTTTCGTCTTCGTCTAGCTTCTTTTTCAGTTTATCCAAGGTAGGAATAACTCCGCTTTTATAAAGACAATATATTTTTCTTTTATTAGTCTGATATTTAACAAGATAAAATACTACGTTTTTTTTTGTTCAATTCTTCACTAATATAATATCCTTATCGATGATATTGGAGTTTTTGTAAGTAGACAAGGTCTCTTTTAAAGCTTCTTGTTTAATTAGACTTCTACTGAATTAAAGTTTCATACACATTTTTCACAACCTGTTTTGCATCTAATGACAAATGATTTCGACGCGACATAGTATATTCTCGTAAAACAACTTTTTCGAAACGCACAGTAAAAACGGTTATTCAACACTGCCACTAAAATATTAGCCAAAATATTCATATGCCTAATGGTTAATACTCAAGAAATACCTGGCCCACCCCTGCCCTTATGAACAAATGGGTTTACCCAATAACAATAGATAATAAAATCGTTAAATGTTTATTGAGGTATGGTCCGTCAAAAGCCATAACGATATACTTGACAGACTGTATTTAATATCTAGTAGGCTTAAATAAATGTGTTTAAAAGTTTTCCAATAGTTTGCCGGGCCCTAAAATCACCCCAGCACGTGCCTGCTCACAATAAAATTTTGGATAGTATCTACGTGTCTGTTTGAAACTGACCTACCTAGCCTAATGAACCCCTGACGCCACTAGGCTACACGTGGAAAAGATCTCAAAGAATTTTAAAAACAAAAACTTAAAATTTTACTATAGTTCTTTATTGTTCAATAACTTAATTTTCATTTTTCTAAATCTTATATTTTTACGTTAAAGCTTTTACAAAACTCAATAAATAATTATTTTCACACAGTCACAAAAAAAAACAGTCAAACTGCTTAAAAATAAAAGTAAAAGTTGCAACAAAGGTTTCATTTTAATGTTTGGCAAGAAAAATGCTTATTAGTGTAAAATAACAAAACTCATTTTTTGAATCAACCCTAATTCGAATTATAAAAAAAACAGCAAAAAATATTAAAGGATACTTGAAAAAAATGGGTTTTGTCTATCTTACTATTAAAAAATTATATATCTGGGTTTATTTTTATTACAGAAACTAAAGTCACCTATATAAGATAATGTTTAAAATATTAACTCTTTTGAAAATACTGAAATACGATATTTGTTCATATTTGTGACTTCCAAAATTTTGAATATATTTAAAAAACACCATCCTGATGACCTAAAATGAAACGCTCTGTATTTAAAATGGTCAAGACGGTATTAAGCTAAAAAGAATTTTTTGTAGTTTAATAATAAATACTTAGATTTATCTAATAACCATCATAAAAAGGACTTAGTTATATTTTTAAATAACTCTAACTAACCTAATAATTATATTTGTGTATTAAATACTTGTAAATATTTAATATCAAAAAATATTTACAGTAAAATATTTTTTAATTTAAAAATAATAATATATTTACTTAAACAATATTATGTTGCAATAAAATATTTATAATTGCATTGAGTGATTTTTACAGCTATAAAAGAGCATGTAAGTATTGTTTATATCTTTATAATATTCTTTCTATAATCATTTCGCTATATAAATTATATTGTTTATGCTATTGTCACTTAAAATATATTTACACAAACTAAACTATGCTTTTTAATCGGTTTTCAGTATTTTATAAGGCAAGTCCACTTTAATTAAAGGTCATTCCATTTGAAGTGGTCTAAGGTTGGTTGTTTGACCATTTTTAAAAATAAAAACTTTCCAGATTGTTTCCCCTATATCTTAAGACTTAAAAACAATTTTTTTAATGTTTAACACAAACAGTTTATTGATGGTAGTCATTTTGGTGCCTAATTTTGTGTTTACAAAAACATTCTTAACTTTAAAAGTATTTGTCTTTGAAGAGTAAACAAAAATCATCTTGTTTATTATTTAGCAAAAAAAAGGTACCTACCTTTTTTAATGTGAAAATCACAGAACAAATTGGATAAAACCCAGCGAAATTTCACTTTTTGTAATATTTTTTTTCTAGTAAAAAAGAGTCAAAATCAATTTAATTAATTTTTTATTTGGTAGTATCACCACAAATAAAATTAATTGTAATAGATCAACCCTTTAATTTTTATGAATTAAAAAAAATTTTCTGACAAATCTTTAATTTTGACTTCAAAAACCACGGATTGAATTTCAGATAAAAATCTAATATTTACAGAAGTTGCAGCTCTCATGTATATGTTTCCAGAAAAGTAAAACAAACGTTATGTATTGTACTGAGAAAAAAGTTATAACACATTAAAAACGACCACGAATCATTTCAGTGCGATATTTTTTGGCACAATAAAAATGCTAGAGAATATTATAGTTTTTATACTTTATTTATAGTTATTAAGGTATCAAGGGTATTATGAGGATAATAACGCTTGAGGTCGATGGTGTGTTTCCCGAGGGCCTTTGGCCCGAGGGATATACGTTGACCGAAAGCGTTATTATCCTTAATACCCGTGGTGCCTTCAACGTTTAATGTCCGACTAAATATCCTTTATATGAGAAAAATTTGAATGAATTTTGAATGTATAGTTTAAACCAAATCAAGTACTAGCATTTACCTGAAAAAATTGTCGAAACGTAATTGTGGTAACCACTTTTTTGAAAGAAGCGCCAACTGAAAAATATTTGGCAGATAAAGTTGCATTAGTGATAGGTGTATTCGGAGCTTGTAGAAGAGACGAGCTTGTGAAAATAAAGTTTTCCGATGTGCGTGATATGGGTCAGCATATATTTATTGCCATTCCACAAAGTAAAAATGGGCAAGCAAAAAGCTTTTTGGTTATTGATGACAGTGAAATGTGAGCAACAAAGTTAATTCGGGACTATGTGTCTTTGCGACCTAAAAGAGCACCTATTGATAGGTTTTTTTGTGCTATCGTGATGAACGATGTACTGTGCAGCCTATAGGTAAAAATACATTGGGAAATATACCCTTTAAGATTGCTACATATTTGGGTTTACCTGATGCTAAGGCGTACACAGGTCATTGTTTAAGACATACAGCGGCAACAATTCATTCTGATGCGGGAGGTAGTTCCGAGAGCTTAATGAGGTTAGGAGGCTGGAAGAGTTCTTCGGTAGCACGAGGGTATGTGGATGATAGTGAAAGCTCCAAATTGGCTAATGCTTTCCGTGTAGTTGGAAAAAGTATTACTTCAAGTAACACAGCAACTGCGGTGGGGTATGGAAATGTGGAATTTTCCGGTCAGTTTGAAAATTGTACGTTTTACTTTAAAAAATAATTTTTATTATTATTTTATATGATAAGTATATTGTTTAAGTATGTTTGTATTTTCGTAATAAATGCTTAAATGAAGATAATTTATTGTTTATTTATTGGTAAATTTGTAGGCCCCAGGGCGTTATTTTGTTTAATAACGCCCTAGGGTAATATTTCGTATTTAACTGACTTTGACATACTATTATTATTTGTCAAATAATATACCAGTCGGACATTAATATATTATTATACTTTATGTATAATGTTTGAGTCATTTAAAGCCAAAATTAAAGACTAAAAAATATATTGAAAATACATAATGGCTCACTACTGTAATTATTATTATTTGTGTTTATACTACCGATATAATATACTAACAATTTTTTTAATAAATTGTTTTTGACTCCTTCTACTTGAAAAAAAATCACAAAAAGTGAAATTTTACTGGATTTTATATTTATTTTGTCTTGTGATTTTGATTTTGTTAATAAACAACTATACCTTTATTTTATCTTGCCTTATCACTCTAAACAAGATGGTTTTTGTTTTATCCTTTTAAGAAAAATACTTTTAAAGCTTTAAATGTTTTTGTATTCCTTTATACTCGCAAAATTAGGCGTGTGCATCAAAACTAAAATGGCCTATAAACAATAAACTGCTAAATTTAAAAATTTTAAAAATTGGATTTTAAGTTTTGAGATATATGGAAACACAAGAAGAGTTTCATTATTTTTAAAAATGATCAAGCACCCAATTAATTTTTTTGGACAACTTTAAATGGATTGACCCTATAATCATTGTTTAATTGTTACATTTTATTTAAAAATACATTTACATCATTTGATTATACTTTTTTTAATAAGTAATATGTGTAAAACAATAAGAAATTATATTAAAAAAATCAATAATAAACTCCTAAATATTCAATTTACAAATAAATAATAATTATAATAATTTAAGTTTGAGACCTAAAGAATAAAACAACTAAAAATTTGAACGGGATATATTATCCCGGGGAATGATTAAATTAAACAAATATAACAACGAAAATAAATTATTTACTTAAAACAACAAAAATGTATAACTTAATATTTACAGGCACAATATCATACAGGCAAAGCTAAAAATAATTGCACTTAAAATACCTTGAAACGAAAAAACAGCACAAAATTACCATTGCTTCCTGAAAAAGACTTCTAAATAGTGTTTTTAGGTCTTCCTGTATAAATTTAAAAATAGTAATTTACTTATATAATTTCACATATTATTTCGTAGAAAGTAATTTATCATTTAAATTATTTTTTAAAGTCAGTCTTTCAATGTTTATCATTCCATAAGGCACCTTTAATGGGTTAAAATTGGTTTAATATTAAATTCTATAAATACCAAATAATAATCATTTTTCACAATTGGTCAATAAAAAAGTGGTAATAAAAATGAATGCATTTGTTTTAGATAACTGGTTTTTACCTGAGTTTGTGTTATTTAAGGTTTTTTTTATGTTATATTTTTTGCAGATTAAATACTATCCACTGTTTTAATCATAAAATTTGTGTTTCCGTAATTTATAGTTAATGCTCCTAAAATTTATACTGTGGATATGTTTTATATTATTTGGACGGATTCAATTATTAGAATATATTTTTAAGGATACTCGCCAGATTTGCTAATGTTTTCGTAGGTAAAATTAGAAGAAAATGATTAGAATGATGTCCATCTTAGTTTATCACCATTATAAAGCAATCTCTTTGTGGAAAAATTTGAATAAAATTTTGCAGAAAATAATCAATATAAACATTATTATGGTAAAGTATAGATGCTATTTTGTTAATTATTAACACGTGGCCAACTCTACCTAATTAATTTTACTTTAGGAAAAAAAATATTTTTTAATGAAAAGGACATATTATCGTTTTAAAACTAGAAATGGTCCCTTCTAGCAAGTGTGGCAAATAAAAAAATATATAATTTTATAAATCCATAAAGCGTCTATTTTTAACTTTATTTTTTCTGGGTGTTAGAATCAGAATTACCAAAATTTTACACAAATTTATGGAAAAAATACGAGTTAACAAATGTCTTTTTTGGATGTATTCAAATATTTATTTCAAAGCTATTGATGAAGGGTATCAACAGAAACTGCAAAATTCCTGCTGGCTGATATTCGATTACCAGGTGACATTTTATTAACGATCTCCTCTTGTAAGTAGGCAAGTACTTTTTTGACCTCGCCGCTTTGACTTGGAGCGAGTTTCTGAGCTTCTTGAACGTTACGTAGAGCGCTGTCATATTCTTTTAGATCCAGTCTAGCTTTCGCTAACGCGTAGTATGCTTCATACGATTCGGGTTTCATTGCTAAGGCTTCGTTTGCTAGTTCGATTGCTTCTTCTGGTTCCTACAAAGAAAAAAAAATAATTATGCATAAATAAAAATTACAAGTATATATTATTACCTAGTTAGCACGGATAGTTCTAACTGTACAACCTTTTTTTAACTATCGCATTTTCTTTTTAATGAAACCAATGAGAAGTTTAATATGAAACATAATTGTTTTTTTGTATGAGTTAAAAGCATAGGTTTTAATTGAATATAAAATACGCTTACAAACTGTGTACTTCAATTTTCAAAAAATTACCAAAACTACAATATCAAACTAATCTAAACACCCCAACGCCCATAAACTTACAGCTTACATATCCAGGACTTATAGAGCATTTTTAATTATTTTAGATAATTTAAAACCAAATAACGTATACCGCAGTATACCATATTTTCTACCAATTTTAGATAAAATAGCATAATAAAAATAATAGTAATAACAATATTGCTTTATTGTCATATAAGATTATACATCTTTTTAACAAAGCAGAATAAAATAAAAATATGATAATAACAAAAATAATAATCAATTATACAGGGTGTCCCAATTCTATTTATACACTAAATATCTCTGCTTCTGTATGTACATAAAACAAAAAAAACTTGAAATAAAAAATGTGTGTTTGGTAACGCTAATTTTATTAACAGTATTGGTAAATGTACAGGGTATTCCGAAAATGGAGTTTTCACTGTTAAGTACTTTTTTAAACGGAACGCTCTGTATATTTGCAAAATTTTGACTCTACATTCAATTCTACATCAAAAATGTATATTACACTATATGTCAATTATTGCTGGTTTTTGAGATAGCGACCAATAATTATGGTATTATCTGATTTACTTATGGAATAATTTAAAACAATTTAGGCATTAAAAAAACATAATATCCAATAGTAAATATTTAAACGGCTGACCGTTTTTAGTACTATTTTCTGTAAAAAATTATTTAAAGACTGTATTAATATTGTGAACTTTAAAAATTTTAAATAAAAAAAAAAAATATAACAAAATTTTTTTTTTGATTTTTTTTTTAAAAAAGGGGTTTTAAGGGGGGGGGTTTTTAACGGAGGCAGGGGGGTTGCCGGGGGAGAAGAGGTTCGCTCCGCGGATGCGGGGTTAACGGAGGGGGGCGGAAGTGAAATTTAAAATGGAAAAAAAAAAAAAATGATTTTTTAAAATTTAAAAAAAAATTTTTTTTAAACCCCCCTTAAAACTCCGCATAAATTTTGCGGGGGGGGAAAGCGGAGGAAAAAAGGGCGATTATTTGCGGAAGTTCCGCAGTAAAAACGGAAGCGGATTTTCCCCTTACAACCTAGTAAAAACGTAGGCAGTTTTTTTTTAAAAAAACCCCAATTTTAATAAAAAAATTTTTTAAATTTTTTTAAATGGTACTGAAATATTTGAATCTTTATTTAAAAAAGGCTTAAGTCAATAATTTTGCTTTGGGTTTCTTTTTCCCAAAATTTCTTTGATTTTGGGGGGCCACAGTCTGTGCTGAAATGCCTTTTAAGAAACTGGGGAATAAACTAAAAAAATTAAAAACTTTCCCCGGAAAAATACAGAACAGTTTTTAAGAGGAACAAACCTAAAAACCCTTAAAAAAATAAAAAAACCCCGGGGTTGAAAATTTTTACTATTTTTAAATTATTTTTAAATTTGGTTTACTTTTTTTTTTATAATGCAAAACAATTTTTTTTTTTTATGTACTGATTTAAAAAATTTTTAAAAATTTTAAAAAAATTTTTTTTTTCCTTAAAATTTTTTTTTTTATCTTTAAAAAAAAAAGGTTGATTTTCTTTTCTGGGGGGGAAGTGTTTTTTCTAGCATATTATATGGTATTTCCCCCCCAAAAAGTTTTTTTATAAATTAATTTATTCTGTGTAGTTTGTTGTTGGGTTTCCCCCAAAATCCCCTTTTCTGGCCAAGTCGTTTTTTTTTAAAGACCGTTTTTTTAAGACCACCTAAAAAGGGGGTTTAATTTTTCCCCTGTTTTGGGGGAAAAAAACCCCCTTTTTTTTTTTAAAAAAAAAATTTAAAAAATAAAAAATTTTTAAATTTTTCCCAAAAAAAAACTTCAGTGTAACGTCAATAGACTCAGAAATTCTATAATCTCTGTTTTCCTAATAATAATACTACATAACCCCCTTTTTTTTGTTACAGGGGTTTTAAAATTTTCCCCCCTTTTCTTTAGCTAACAAAAAAAAAACGATAAAACATAATTAACTGTTTATCGACTTAAACTAAAATTTTTTCCCCCTTACAGAAACCCCCAAAATTTTGAAAAAATTTTATTTAACATATTAGATAAAGTCTCTAGTTTGATTAAATTAAACTTGCCTAATTTATGAAAGCAGCCAAGTCTTACCTTTATCTAAAAGCAAATCAATGAGGCCCAGATGCCCCTCAGATGCAGCTAGCATTAATGGCGTTCGACCAGCTGCATCGACCTGTTCATGCTGCATGGTTCTGGATTAATCTTTCGGCTACAGCCCAATGTCCTTCCTTAACAGCAATTAATAAAGGTGTAACATCTTTTTTATTTTTAATCGATATGCTGGCTCCTCTGCTTATTAAAGCAGAACATACTGCATGGCATCCGTTTGCAGCTGCTACAGTAAGAGCAGTTTCACCTAGAAAATAAATATTTATGTCAGTGTTAATTGTTAATTGTTTATTTACAATTTTTCAAAATAATTATAAAACCAAGTTTTTTTTTTGTATGCGGTCATTATCCATTTGAAACCACATAGACCAAGCCTGTTTTAGTTGGATTTACGAGGGCATATTTTTGTTAAAAACCCTTTAAAAAATGTATGTATAGGAATCAGGGCATGTTGCCTCTCAGAAAAAACCAAAATATTAAAATTTATAACTCTGTAAGTATTGATCGTAAATAAAAAATGTAAAAAGTTTTATAACTAAATCTGCTACAAAATGTATGCCATAAAATATAGTTTTTTGCATGGATTTTTTGGAGCCTTAGATTTCTTTGAGGACCTCCATACTGGAGTCATGCAATGGTGAAAAATTCATTTCACCGCTTAACAATAATTTTGCAATCCAATTAAAAAAAATATATACAATTTTTCATATTGAGTAGAGTGCATAATTATGAACCTAGACATTTTTTACTTATAGTAGAGATCTTAAGCTTTCAATATTTGTTTAAACGATTTTTGAGGACCTTCATATTCAGTTAAAAAAAACATATGATATGACGAACCATCACGCCCTATTTAGTTTATATATATATATATATATATATATATATATATATATATATATATATATATATATATATATTATATATATATATATATATATATATATATATATATATTTTTTTTTTTCTAGGAAATTATCTTCCCCAGCAATTGATCGTTACTTTAAAAAATTGCTGACGACCCTCAGATGATCCATTTTTTCTTAAAAAAAGAACGTTTTAAAGCTTGGGATCATATTTGAAACAAAAATCAAATATCTAGGTTCAATATTCTGGGTTTCGCTTAATTTAAAAATTTCTTTTACGAAATTGAATTGCAAAATTTATTAATCTATTAAACGGATTTTAATCCAATTAATCATGATCTTTCATCAAAGCATAAAGTTTTTTCTGGTTAAATATGAAGGTACATACAGAAATCTAAGGCATCAAAAACCCATGCAAAAAGTAACATATTTTTGTCCTTTTTTTGATTATTGCTAATTTGCAACAAGCGTAATATAGTTCGAGACTTTTAACCAATTTTATTTTATAGAAAATTTGGGTTTTGAAACTTTTCTCTCTAAAAAATTTTTTTTCTACGACCAATATTTGCAAAGTTATGAGCGATAAAAGTAATAAAAAAATGTATCTATTTTCTGGATTAGACTTGGTCTAATAGTAAATGTAATACAAATAGTTTTAAAAAACCTAAAAAAATATTGTTGTTCGCCTTACCCGTAATTGAATCAGGAATATCAGCATTAACCTCCGCCATGTCCAACAAGTACTCAACAATTTCAGTATGCCCTTGTCCAGATGCAGCAATCAATGCTTGTTGAGCCGCTTCAGCTAGCTCGACATCGGTTTCATTTCTTAATATCCAGTCACAAGCCAGAAGGTATCCTACTACGTTTAAGCATCCATTTCTAGCTGCGTGTACCAACGGGCAGTATCCTACAGCATCTGCATGACCGGGACTTGCTCCTGCAGCTATAAGTTGCCTTACTACATCACAATGTCCTTTACTAGAGGCTAAGGATAATGCCGTTTGACCTTGGCTGTTCGTTAGCTCCACATCCGCACCGAATTCTAGAAGGAGTGATACCATTGGAACGTTTCCTTCGTTTGCATACATGCAAAGTACTGGAGCTTTTCCCAAAAAATCTGTTATATAGTTTGGACTTGCTCCTGCCAGTAACAAAAGTCTTGATACTTTGACGTTTGGGCTGTAGATGTTTCTTAGATGGCAAACTGCATCCGATACATTTTCGGAACTTTGCGTTACCCAATAGGCTTGTAAATCTCTCGAGCTTAAGGAAGGCAATGACATATTTCTATAAACATGAGCTTTTAGGATATGATGCCCCAGTTCCAAAGTCTTTTCAGCGTCTAACGGAGCTTGAACTCTGGAAAGTCTAAAAGCGATTCCGGCGTGGCCTGATCTGAGATCGCAAAGAAATTTCGTTGCTTCATTTTCATCACGACGAATGAGCCACTCTCTAAAAGACGGGTGAAAGAACATGTAAGTATTGTCAAGTCTTTTAACTAGGAAGCCGGAAAGAAGCTTAAATCTCTGAAGGAACTCTTTCCATGCCAAAAAATTGTCTACTAGTAGGGAATTTACAGAGTAAAATATTTCTAGTAGAGTCAGAGGATAGAGAGCCGACAAGCAGACGCTTAAAATATGTGTGACTTTTTCAAAGGAACGTATTGTAGGAAACCTTAAGTTAAAATGTAAAAGATATATTTGAGAAAGAGTTACAGGTAATACTTTGTAACCTGAAGATTTTGCGACTAACTGACCACGTTCCAAAAGATCCAGAGTTAATTTCTGCAAACAAAAATGAGCCTTGGGATAGGTTCAGTAGATGTTGTGAAAACTTGTGTTGAGACACACTTCCACTTTCAAGCTTTCCATTAGTTGACAAGGTTATGTTACTCTGAATACTTGGGCTATTCTGCAGCCGAAAATTAATATATCCCAAAATATCCTTTTGTATATTTTCATTCATTTGGGATTGTAAGTTATCTAAACTAATCCTAGTAAATGGAAATTGCTTGGTCAGTTCTTGAAGCTGCGTTCTTAACAGTGGCTATAATTTTCAACCAGGATGGAAAGTTTGGTATATGTTTTAATAGGAATGTGGTTATGGTATCTCCATGATCAGGCCTATGGTATTCTGCTTCACAAAGTGCATCTACTAAGATGGTGCAGTTGATGTTGTCGATTTTGCCCACTCTTCTTAAGCTTGATAATGGCTCCAAGATTCCTCTAGTAAAGGCTATATCAGGATTAACTATACACTCTTTAATTGACAAAATATTTTGCAGGGTAGGTTCGTTTAATAAATGCTGCCTATATGCTGCTAGTTGAGGAGCTTGGCATAATTGGGCTGCTAATGAATGTATAAAGTCAGGAACTAAGCACGTATTATTATTATCCGCTTGACAGAAATGATAGGCAACAATACTGCTGGCGAGTTGCTTGATTTTCTCAGAAACTATATCTATAGGGCCGTAAACATTCGATTGGGGACTTCGGGAACGTTCCGGAGAATGTATGGATTGGTAAAGTGGTTCCTTTCTTCTTCCAAAACAACTATATTCTACTAGTTGGAGAATTAGAGCTGTTTTGCCAGTTCCTGGGTTGCCAGTAAGGAGAATACCGGGACTTGAAGAACCTAAAGAAAAAAAAATGTTAAAATTCAATAATCTGTGAAAGTTTCGTGCCTATTAATACTAGATTAGTGTCTTTTAACCGTTAAGACAACCCGATAGTAATACTTACCATTTATTTCTTCCATTTTCTTAAATAACCAGTGTCTTCCCAAAAATAGTGGATCGGGCTCTTGCAGGGGAACTTCAAAGAATAAGGGTTTAAATGTTAGTTGGGGAGCTTTATATTGAGCAAATCTAATTTTAGGATCGACAGCACCTTTTAACGCTATTCCGGCCCGTGCAGATCTTCGAATACACGTTCTTCTGTTTTTAAAGAGGTTGAGATCTTCTACTTGACCAGGCTGAGCAGCTAAAATAAAAGTTAAGTTTATTATTGTCAAAAAAAGAAACAAGTCTTTGTATAGCTACAAATCTGGATTTTGATAATAATAATAAAATAATAAACAAACACGAGCAGCGGAGAAATTTGGTTTTAGATTGGTAATAGATCCAAATGACGACCAATCACGTATAGGACTTAAGTCTAAAGCTGTAAGAACTGTAGTCAAAAGAGCAGACTCAATCTATCTCGAAACCTTACGTTTGGGTTTTTAAAATCTGCTGAGCTCAAGTCTGAAACCGAGGGTTTCCTATTAGCATGCCAGGATGGGGTGATAAACACATTGTAAACCAGTTTTCTAACATTCCTGATACTGCTTGTCGAGCCTGTCGACAGCAACCCAAACACTTATGACTTATTGTCACTTGTCGTGCATGCTGTTAGTGAATCCACGACATACTGCGCTTTGGGTACTTTATTATCACCTCAGAATTATTAAGGCATATGAAACAGCAATCAGCCATTTGTCGCCGGGGGTATATATTGGAATTATGCATTCCCAACTGCGCATCAAATTCGCGCCAATAAACTGATATCGTTCTCCATGATAAAAGGAATAACTCTAGGTATGTAATTGAAATCTCCGCCTCAGTGAAAATTAACATCGATATAAAGAAACAGGAGAAACGATCCAAATATCAGGATCTTCTTGGCGAACTTCGGAGGCTCTATCCGGAGTATAATGTGCGATTGATTGTCCTGATTGTTGGCGTTTTGGGAAGCATGAAAAAAAATGTGTTTGGGGAGCTGAAGTGTATTCCCGCATGTCAACATTCACCCGAACAACTGGTGATAAAAATGCAGAAATCTGTTGTCCTTGGGTCCCTTCGTTTACTGAGGCAAAGGAATTTGGCCGAAGATCACTGACCAAGCGGACGCGAGGAGTGGTCTTCGATACGGATGGCCTTCCGCATGACGGCCAATGGGGTCGGAGCCATAGGATACGTCATGTCGGATCTTTGTAAATAATAACAATAGAGATAATGATAAGAGTAAAAAACAAATAATGTGGGTTATAACATTGTTTCAATTATAGATAAATATAAAGCATTTACTAAAAAGCCTGTGAAGAGATGCGTTGCTGAAATATCGTAATATCATTGCCTATTTTTCTAATACTTACTGGTTACACTATGACGCCTGCTAATTGGACTAGTACTACAGTTACTTTGACCTGACATTGACATTGACATAAGTGATGTTTAAAAAAAAAAAAACAAAAAAACTTATCTAAATATTTATTTTTTATACAACATTTGCAACATAAAATAAATATTTTTGCTTGGCTTTTGTTAATACTTTATATTTAATTTTTTTAAATTAAATACTGTTTATTGCTTTTGTTCTCTTTGAATACAACTGGCGCGTAAATGGGAAAAGTTGAGTGAGTCAAAAAATATACAAAAGTAAATTAAACAACAATTAAAATAATTTTTATTTTCCTTTAAATTTTTTTTCCTTTCTGGGAAATTTGTTAATTAAACAGTTGGTTTATTATTGACTTAAAAAAAAATTTTTTTTTTAATTGTTGTTTTTAGGCGCATTTATAATTAAAAATGGATTCATTTTAAAAAATCAAAAGTGATGACTTTTTAACCTATAAAAAAAGTTAATTTTTGTAACTTTTTGACAAAATTTTAATTTTTTCGGTTCCTATGGATATTTTTATTTTTTTTTCGATAATAACAAAATCAAACTTTAATTATATATATATATATATATATATATATATAAATAAAAATAAAATAAAATTAATCATACCCTTTTTTAAATTAACCCGAATTTAAACCAACCAAGCAGTACTTTGGCTTTTTTTTTTTAAAAAAGGTGGAATTATCCCGGAAAAATTATATATTTATATATTTATATATATATATATATATATATATATATATATATATATATATATATATATATATATATATATATATATATAATATATATATATATATATATATATATATATATATATAATATTTAATTTTTAAAAAATAAAAATTTAAATTAGAAAATCCCCCCCTATTTTTTAAATAACCAGAACTAACAAACAACAACTTTCAAGAATTACTTAGCTTTGGTTACTTTAAAAATGGGGTGGATTTTTTCTCTCGGTAAATTGAAAATTTTTTATTTCTCGGAAAAATAAGAAAAATGGAAATAATTATATAAAACATACATTTTTAAATTGTTTTTTTCATAACTTCAAATACGAAAATTTCCCTTAAAAAAGCGAAAAAAAAAATATCTTTGGGAAAAATTTAAAAATTGTTCTTTTTTCGGCACTCCTAATGGATTAAAATTCATAGAAATTACAATTTTTCATAGTTGAGCTATTTTTTTTATATATGCTTTCCGAAAATAAACAGAAATTTGTGATTTTTCATATTTAAAAAGGGGGGCCCACTATAAATAATTGACAAAAAGTTTTAAGAATTACCATTAAAAAAAAGTAATTAAATTTTTAATTATAGTTTAATTTAAAGCCCCCTTTTAAATTTTTTACCACTTTTGTTAAAAGCGCCTTTTATTAAACCCAAAAAAAACGAAAGCGCTTTAAAAAAATAAAAAACCCAAAAAAAAATAAACCTCCCGTTAGACGAGTTGGTTAGACCAGCTTTCATGTGATTCAGACTCTACTATACTTAAGGGATTTTATAATAAGATTAAATGTTAGTTTTAGAATTTGGGTTCATTAAGAATAATAATTAAATTCTAATTATACTTTATTTAACACTATTTAAAGTAACTCACTTTTCACATTTGTTGACTTATTCTATTTTGATTATAAACGCGCCAATTAATAGGTTAAAGCTTATACAAAAAACGTTAAAGCGACTTAAGAAAAAAAAAAAAAACACACAAAATACAAGATAAACCGTGCCTGTTACGACGAGTTGGTTAAGACCAGCGCTCTCCCCACTCTGACCAGCACTCCACAATGACCTAATTTTTCCTAAAACGACGCTGGGCCAGTGTTTAGCTTCTGTAGATGTGGTTGAAGCTGTCATTGAAGCTAAATAAATATGTATAATTTAAATATTGGCTAACTTCTTTTATCTGTCAACTAGATGAAAACTATTTTTTATCAAAAATAATATGTAAATAAAAGAATTGCCAATCGGTTGCCTAAAAAATTATGTTCAAGGCTTTAATGAATTTTATTTACCATAGTTACACATTTTAATACTTTCACAGATCTACCTACTAAAAAAATTAAATCACATTTGAAAGTATAAATACTAAAAAATGTGGAAACGTTGGGTTGCCTTACTTTTTCTGGTCATAATTATTGGGTTGCTAGGTATAAACAGGTAAGGGGATATGGTTGGCGGCAACATCCTGGACGAGAGAACAGACCAGATGATTCCCAATACTCATTCAACAAAAACTTCGAGATAAAAATTCCAGGTCGAAGTAAGTGGCAGCATCCCGATCTCCTCGGCATGGTTGGAGACATAATCTGGTATACGGATGGTTCCAAAACCGAGCAGGGAACTGGGCGAGCTTACAGTGAAATGAGTAATTCACAATTCACCATTCCACTAGGAACACACAGTTCTGTATTTCAAACGGAAATACATGCTTTACTGCACTGAGCAAAAGAAAATAACAGGAGGGCTTATAAAAACAGGCGGATCTGCATAATAACAGACAGCCAAGCGTCACTAGGGGCACTAGTAAACCCCAAGGTAACGTCCAAGCTAACTGAAAGTCCTGGGAGAACGCAACATAGTAACTCTCTTGTGAGTACCAGGATATTCGGGGATAGAAGGCAACGAAAAAGCGGATGAGCCAGCGAGACAAGGATCATCCACGCGATACTTTGGGCCAGAACCTGCCCTTGGGTACCAAAACCACGGCACGAGGGCAAACCAGGAAATGGATCCAGAAACAAACACGAAGAATACTGGGGAAACCTCAGTAGAATAAGACATGGAAAAAGCTTCATAGAGGCCCATCCAAAAGAACGAAGGAAGAACTACTCAGACAAAGTAGGAAAAGACTTCGCATAACAGTAGGGTTGCTAACAGGGCATGATAACCTAAAAGGACACCTACACAAGATAGGCTCATACAATGGGGACCCAAGTTGCAGAATGTGCGACGAGGGAAAAAACAGCTACCATATCCTGTGCAAAATGTAAAGCATTGAATCAAAAAAGGAAAAGGCATTATTTAGGCAACCGAAAATGAGCCCACAGGAATATATCAACCAACCAGTCTCGGGGTTATAGAGACTTGTAGAAGGAACAAGACTAACGGGAGGATTGATATATAAGATAATGGGAGATTAGGCACAAAAAGCCCATGAGGCTGCGCTGCCTCCGGTGGTTAATCAAGGCGGCAGGGAAAAAGAAGAAGGAGAAGAGGATATGGTATCGAGTATGATATTTTTCAAGATATAAGAAAATGACTGAATCTATCGATTATCTCCGACTGCAATAAAATCCTTGAAAGTGATCCTTTATGGCCATGCCAACAGAGGTGAGAATAGTTCAGGTCCGCACTTTACCCTATACGTTTAGATATAACCTGGGGCAAATAGGACATCATGAATACCTTTATATTATTCCAGTCAGGTAGAAATACGACCCTGTACGGTCGAGTGCGATAATTAGGTGAACCTACCCAAATAGTACCATAAAATGCTAATTTTGAGGGTTTTTACTGCACTCAAAAGTAGGCAAGACTTTTAGTCATTTTCTTATATCTTGAAAAATACTATAATTTGTATTTGTCTGCTTACCAAACAAATTTTATACATGTATAGTTTGTCTCAAAGTATACCGTGTTAGCTTTTGCCTTTATTTATGGATTATACCTGCCGACAACAATAAAACTGCGGATCAGTAGGTATTAAAGGACAGAACATTAGGGACGGACTCTAATAATATAAAGATTTATAATTTATTGTTTATTAAGGTAGGTATAATCTTAAAATTACATTAAGAAATTAAATATATGCAAAGTTTTAATAAATTTATAACTATATTATCTATACATAACTATATTTTTAATTTAAATATCCAAATCTAATTCTGTTTCACTATCAGAGTCATCATTAGGATTAATTACAATAGAATTTATGTTGTTTTGTATAGAAATGTAAGAGTCCTCAATTTTTCTAATGTACTGTACTGAATTTTTCTAGCTCTCAACTGGTATGTTGGTAGCCACATTTTTTATTAAATTTTTAACACTGGGACCTAAAGTAGATGTAACATTTTCTGCTCTAGATCTTTGATTTCACAAATGCTCTATGGGGTTAAACATACAGTGATACGGAGGAAGCCGTAATCCATGACAATAACACTGTTGTTTGGAATAATTTTTAAAAGATAAATTTGAAACCAGTTTTCAAAAAGTTCTGCACTAGTATCCTCATGATAATCCAAGCTAGAATCCTTAATATTCTTTGCATACAACAGCAAGCAGTTTGGGACAAATCCGTCTTCTGAATCATCGTGTATTGTGGTAAAGCGTTTTCCTTTATTTAAAGGTACTTTCGTCTGACAGTTTTGAATGGAATCAACCCATCCTTTGGTTACTGTGTCGTGTGTATCGAACCATGTTTCATCAAGGTAAATTATGGGTCTGTTTTTCAACCTATATCTTTTAAGTGCGTAATCTGTGCGATTCCATTACTACTTGTCTTTTGTTTATTTTGCGGTATTTAAATCCCATTTCACAAACAATTCTATGGAGGGTGGCACGGCTAATATTTATATTGGTTTCGTTTCGTCTAGCTTCTTTTTCAGTTTATCCTAAGTAGGAACAACTCCGCTTTTATATAGACAATATATTTTCCTTCTTATTAGGTCCTGATCACTATTGTCTATACGGTAAGATTGAAAATCACTACGTTTTCTTTTTTTTTGTTCAATTCTTCACTAATAATAATTTCGATGATATTGGAGTTTTTGTAAGTAGACAGGTTTCTTTTAAAGCTTCTTGTTTAATTAGTCTTTTCCTGATTACAGTTTCATACACATTTTTCACAACCTGTTTTGCATATAATGACAAAGATTTCGACGCGACATAGTTACATTTTCGTAAAACAACTTTTTCGAAACGCACAGTAAAAACGGTTATTCAACACTGCCACTAAAATATTAGCCGAAATATTTATATACCTAATGGTCAATACTCAAGAAATACCTGACCCACCCCTGCCATTATACAATAATGGGTTTACCCAATAACAATAGGTAATAAAATCGTTAAAGGTTTATTGGTGTATTGTCCGTCAAAAGCCATAGCGATATACTTTGAGACAGACTATACTAAAATTAAGATAATTTTATTTCAACCCCGGTAGAGAGAGAAAAAAAGATTAGAGTTGCCAGGGTTTGAACTATTTTAATTTTAAATTAATTTTTTTTTAGCAGATTTGTTTATGCCTTTTAAAAGGAGTAAAATTTCGTGAAAGGTATACATGCTAATGTAAATTAATAAATAAATAATTGATTTTATATTAGTACTGTCATTTAGAATAATAAATAAAAGTTGATATCATAAAGAGAGTATCAAAAAATGTTATTTTTTTTAAATTAATCATGGCTTTATCCATAATTTTTTAAGCATTCCTATTCGCGATACCTTTGTTTACAAATTAAAATTGATAAAAAATAATTTTAATACGGTTAGCAGAGTAGATTAGTAAAGGACTTCTCTACGTCGGATCTTAGTCTTATACAAGGTGTCCGGGAAAATGTGGGAAATCTCCCAGGTATGAAAAAAACACTGAAAGGAATACTACAAGTTTATATTATAAACTTATTAGTTATTATTATAGTATTATTTGTTCATATCCGAGAAATTTTCGGACACCCTGTATTTTTTTTAATATCTTTAACGTATTTGTTATATACAAGACCAGAACTAACCTGACATTGCTCCATCCGATTGCTGCCTCCAACCCCTTCCTAGAAATGGGCTTCTCATTACTTTTGGGCTAAGAAAAAACTTTCTCCGGGACTGCGGAGGAGTCGGACAACTTTGCGTCATAACGTTTTGTTCCAAGCGGGTTCTCGGGTTACTTGGACGAATCTTTGGTAAATTTTCTGGATGTCCCTAGTTCAGCACGGGTTGGTGATGATTCGTTTCGACTCTATAACAAAAAGGTAAAAATATAAAGGTGTCGAAAATCCTGTAGCAAAAAAAAACAAATTAATAAACAATCGCGATGTTTAAAAGGTGCCGGAAAATGCAGTAAATTACGGGATATGGTATTTGACCACTTTGACGGAATTAAGGCAAAATGGGCATCTTAAAACCCCACGATGTACTAGCTATTCACTAACTAATTTTACTTTAATTACTAATTATGGGTATGAGCAAAAATTTTGTCATAACCACAAGCCATACTCTAATTAGATAGATAATGGTTATCTGCATCAAAAATTTTACTTAAACTTTCATAAGAAGATGTTATCATCACAAATATCTCAAAAACCAATGATGTAATTTTTTATTTATTTACTTCCTTTTCTTATCTGGGGTTAAAAGCCTAAGTACTAACGTACCGTGAGTGTTTTAGGTAAAGAAAGGCAGTTTATCAACACCGGAAAAAAAAGATTTTAAAGGGGTTTAGACAAAAGCCCTCAGGCAGAAGGTTTTGGAGATAAAAAAACCAAACAAATTTTGGGGGGCCTCTCAGAAGAACGGTAAAATGGCACTTTATGTTACTCTATTGGGAATGTAGCCCGGTCAAATTAGCCCCAAAATATAAGAGTAAAGGTACATAAATTTACATTGGAAAGTAAAAATTGTTAAAACATAATAAAAAATAAAATTTTAAAATTCCCCATCGTTCCGGATTTGAATCGTTATATCTCAGGAACGGTAGTTTTTGGAAAAATTATTGATACCTTTTTTATAGTCTTTTATGATCTCTTTTTGTTAAAGATTATTTTACGAAAAAATACCTTTTGAAGGAAATCCGAAAAAAAAATTTTCCCCCCCGATCTTTCCTCGATAAAATTTTTTTCCAACTTGGAACGAGGGGGAATTTTTAAAATGTTATTTTTAATTATGTTTTGAACAATTTAACTTTCTTTCAGCTTGATGTAAATTTATGTACCTTTGAATATCTAGTTTGGGCCCGGAGAAATTGCTAGAAGAGTAATAAAATTGGCAAATTTCCCAAGAAAGCAAAAGCCGTAAATGCTAAAAAAGACGTCATTGGACAAAAGTGGCTTTTTATTAAAGAAAAGGAGTCATTAATAAAGGAAAATTTTTTGAATAAAATAAAAAAATTCTAAGAAAATGGGAGAAACCATTCCACAAACTGGAAAAAAATTTCCCAGGCGGCTTCTGATTTGGAATGCATACAGATTTAAAAAGAAATTAGTTCTAGCTCGAAAAAGAACTCTTTTAACTGCTTTGCTTATGAATAAATTATACTAACTATTGACGAAATCCATACAATCCAAAAATTTAAAAGTCTTTGAAAAAATAAATGTTTATTAAAATTATTATTGTTAATTTTCCCCCCCAATAGCTCCCCAAAACGAAGAATGCAAAATATTTAACTCGATCTTAATTTATGCAATAAAAATTGCTGTTTTGCAAATTGAATCGGCGACTTTTAATACCTATAAAAACTGGCCTTGTCTTAACTGATAATTATATTTATTATTTTATTACGCACAATAAATACAGCACATTTTTAAGCGCTTCAAGCCGTTAAATACGAAAAATCGAATTAAAAATGGATGTAGCGCTTAATTGAAAATTGAATCCGGCTGCATTAATGATTTTAGGTTTCTTAACGACCGTCTGGTATAAGTTAGGTAACAGACACTGTTGTAAAGTCTAATCAACAAGTTCAAAAACGTATTAATTCGAGGTAAAGCTCCTTAAAATATGATATGAGCGATTTCTCATTGAATTTAAAAGGATTTTTTGGAAAATTTAGAAAAATAAAATAATTTTACAGCACGCACAAAATTTAAGTTATTACCAAATTAATTTAAAAAAAGTTTTTCGTTAATAAACTATTAATAATTAAGATAAAAAAAGCTTTCTAAAGAGGAGGAAATTTCCAATAAAAAAGTCCCATTCTATCTCTATTATTTATAATGGAGATGTAATTAACAAAAAATAAAATTCCTTTCTTTTTTTGTTTATTTGAAAAATATATATAATAAACAAAATAAGGGACTTTTAAAAACTTTTATAACGTCATATACAGGTGTGGAAAATCCAAAACCGAACATAGGGATAAAGTGTAATGTATCAAAAAGAAACGGACAACTCTTTAACTGTTGAAAAGTGAGAAAGCTTTGTGTGTCGATATTTTACCAAGGCTGTCTCAACAGCGAAGACAGCGATTCAGGCATACGCACCTTCGTCGAGCGTACGCTGTTTAAGCTTTTTTTGGCCCCTTTTCCCTTTTTAAAATTCGATCTCACTCTGTTTTAGGGGTTTATTTGTTTTCTTTGTTCTACTTGCGAAACGTCCATGTTCGGTTTTGAACTTTCCACACCTGTATATTAAACTGTTTTAATGTCTCCAATGAAGACGGAGGGGGAAAAAAATTGTGTATAGTCCTAAATTTTAAAACTTGTCTTTAACAGGAATTTATTCATTTAAGTTCATAGAATACATCATCATTTTTTAAAATTTCTTAATAAATATTTAATATACAAAAAAAAATCTGTAGCGTACCCCTTTAGAGGAGGCGCGCGCATGCCGTAACGGTAGCGTGGAGGACTTTTTGGAAACCTCCACTTTAAGAAGCTTTTTTTTAATTTCTTAATTAGGTATTTTTTTTTGGAAATTATTAGTAAAAACAAAAAGTCTTTTTTTTCTTAATTTGTTAATGACTTTTGCAATTTGAAAAAAAATTGGATTGGAGTAAAAACATGGATTTGGAAGAAAAAGTTGAGAATTTTGTCAAGTTTTTTTAAAAATTTTTTATTTTGTTATTTTTTTTTGTATTAAGTGGGAGTTAAATTATTTTTGATATAAATTTTTTACGAGTCTTTGTCCTTTTTTCAAATATATCGAACTGCTCTTTCTTGCAATAAAAACACTAACGGCCGAGTGATGATCGCGTTGTTAAATTTAGCAATAGACTTAGCAATTTTAAAGTTAAACAACGGTTTGAATGTTTAAAAAATTTATTTTGACAGGTTCCCTAAAAACATTAAAAACCTGACAATGACTTTTTGTTAAACTTTCCCAAAACCCTTTTTAATTTTAAACTTTTTAAATCATTGTTTAAAATTTTAAACAAGGGATCCTCGGCCGTAATAGATACTGATAAGAATTTCCCCAAAAACAAATGCCATATCTTATAATCGATTGAATTTTAAAAAAAAAAATAAATGTAGACAGAGTACAGAGGAGTTCTGACACTTAGAAGGGACTAGAGATTAAAAAAGGGCATCAGCAGAGGCCGTGAAGAGACTTCTTTGGCGTAGCAAAAAGTGCAAATAGTAGACAAAGACGTGATCGTCAATGATACAATTTACCAGAGGCTGTTGAAGAGTGTCAAAGGGTTCTTAAGGTAAGTAAGGTAAGTGTGAATTTGCTTGAGAGGCAAGTTTACCTAAGACGTAAGTTAATTTGTTTATTACCTGTATAATCATCAAAATAGCACATTTTAAGGTTAAGAGAAAATATTGAAAAATAAATGCCAGAACAAACCGGAAATAATTAAAAAAAAAATCGCATTTTATTTAGGTTTTTGACCACTACTTTTTTTAAGCAAGATAGATATGGTTTCACAAAAATGAAGGTGTCCTGGAAAACATTTAAAATGAGCGTTGCTAAATAGTTATTTATGCAACCAGTTAGAAAGAGTTTCATTTTGTGTAAGGTGCGCGTTTTCTGCGAGAGTTAACGTTCCATATAAGATTTTTTCTAATACTGAATGAAACTGTTTTTATTGCGAGAAAAAAAATCAATATAATAGTTTTTCGAACCCTGTATTTAGTTCGGTTGGTAAGCGTTATTTATTAGCGGCGTCTTTAGTGTCAGAAAGTTTTTACATTACTCAAGCCAAAAAATGTCGGAGTCTAGTTTGGATGTCCCTAGTGGTGTGGAGGAAGCTGCTCAAATTGCAATGTCGAGTCTGATCCCTTAGAAGAAATCGAAATCTAAGTACGATTTGGCTTATGAAATAGTTATCACTAGTTGGCTTGAAGAAATATATATTTGTTCATATTTTTTTGTGCAACTGGTGATAAAATGGACTTTTTGCAACTAGTTTTGAAAGGTTTTACTTTTAAACACTGGTGTTAAAAAGTAAAACCTTACAATACGTAGATCAGTTTTCAAAAATATCACTTTTTAGGTCAAAAGTAAAAAAAAAAAATCTACTAGCGTGTTTACTTTTCCGCACTAGTGCGGAAAAGTAAACCCTTGCAAATTTCCCACTTAAACAAGTACTTAAAATGTTTTTAATTCTGAAGTTTGACTTAGTATAATTCTATTATTGGCATTAGTATTCTTTTATTTGTACAAATTAGGTGTAAAATCAACGAAATATTCACTAAAAATTAATATTGTTTTAAAAACATTGTTTCAAACATCCTGGTATATATTAAACTTGCTTGTCAGATTTTTAGTTTTGACCGGTGCCGATGTCCATATTATAAAAGATTAAAGTCATTAAAAGTCATCGATAATTAAAAGTGTCTTTAGTACATTTGATCAGTATGGTCGATTTTGAATAAAAAACGTTTCCCATGGAGTCTTCTGACGAGGAATTACCTAAATCCATTCTCAAATTTAGATTTGTTGCCGTCCAAGTCGAGGCACAGGTACGAGAAAGAATCTACAGCTTTTACAAGCTGGTGTGGCGAGAAAAAAATCAAAAGTAATAAAGAAGAAGTTTTTATGGCATATTTTGCGGCACTTGCTAAAACATGTAAACCCAATACCTTATGGTCAAGGTGTTCCATGTTAAAAAGTGTCATTAAGATCGAAAAGAACATGGACTTAAGCAAATATTTTAAAGTTACATCATTTTTGAAGAAGCAAAATGTGGGATTTAGACCCAAGAAGGCCAAAATTTTCTCGAAAGATGAAATAGCAAAATTATTAATGATGCTCCAAATGATGTCTATCTAGCGATTAAAGTAGCTACAATTTTCGGACTAGCTGGTGCGTGTCGTCGCCTCCAAAAACCATTCTAGCCGAAGTTTTGTCATTCCGAGAAATTGAAAATGGAAAATATCTAGCTTTGTATAGAAAGTATTCCAGTTTACGAAAGCCCGAAACACCACACAGAAGATTTTCTGTTAATTACAAAAAATTGGCTTGTACTATCCAGTGCATAGGAATGAATACTTTTGGCAAGATGCCCTCTGAAATAGCTGCCTATTTACGTCTTCCAAACCCAGAATTTTACATGGGACATAGCATTCGCCGTTCCTCAGCTACAATGTTAGCTAATTCTGGTGAAGGCATAACGAATATTAAAGGACTTGGAGGTTGGAAGTCATCATCTGTTGCAGAAGGCTACCTAGAAAGCTCTACAAGTTTCAAGAAGGACTTATCAAACAAAATATTATCCCAAAATTTATCTACCTTTGAACACAGCAAAACGCACTCAAGGCCCATTGTACTGTCTTCTAGCAAGCAACAATGTGTCTCTGGTACGTGTAACGACGACCGGTTCAATTGCACCTCAACGGTAATCTCCAACTCCGCAACTTACCCACAACAACTTGCCTCTGCGATTCATTTGCAAAATGCTACCATCTGTTCTTTTACGATTAATGTTGGTAATAATAATAAGTAGTAATGGTAAAAATAAATATTATCTAATGGTTGTTTAGTTTGACTTTTTCCACACACTCGTAGAAAAAATGTTGTACCTAACACGTACGGAAAGTGTCTTTTCCATCACCCTTAACGGCTTACCCGCACTCCGCTTTGCTTCGTTCGTGTAACTGCCGGCGCGTGCGGAAAAGTATCACTTTCCGCACTTTTTAGGTAAATAACTATTTTATTAAACTTTGATGGAAATATGGTTTTCGGTTTTCAATAAAAAATCATCGATAACGTCATATCCCAAATTTGGGACATATTGTATAAATATTTCATTCATAGAAAAAAGCGCGAGTAAAGATACCAATCGACGGGTCCGAGCACTTTTTCAAAAAATAACTTTTTTTGATCTATTAAATTTATTTCAAGTTAAAAACTCGCTGCATTACAAATTTTTAAATATTATAAAATTGATATTTTCTATTTGAGGAGGTATTCTTTTTCACGAGACGCCCATGCAATAATGGCAATAATAATACCACGACTAACGAGGAATAAAAAATAATTTCTAACGAGACCAAGTTCACTAACACATCCGCCAGTCAACTATAACTATTTATTTAGAATATGGTATTATTATTTTAATTAGGCATGCTCCACAGGTACCTAATTATACTGACTTGGCTATATGTTTATATTTCTATTACTGTAAATATAGCAATGTTTATTTCCCGATTGGTTACACCGCGGGATGTAAAAAGAAATATCTATTATAAAAAAATTATGTAGTAAACTTGCATCTAATTGTTATGCTATTAGAGTACTCTCTCATAAATCAAAAAAGTTTTCATTTTGAAATCTATTTATTTTGCTTTAATTTGCATTTAGATACAGGGTGGCCGGCCATATTTTGACCCATTTTAATCGAGAATAACTTTGAAACAAATAAAGGTATCAAGATGCGGTTTTTGCAGATGCACTTATATTTCTTTAAAGTTTATTCTCGTACCTTCACGATTTTATTGTGACATTCCATTAGCTCAAAAACAAAATGGCCGATTTTCCATTATAGGACAACTATGTTATTTTAAATGGAACATCCTGTATATGTTTCTATATTTTCAAAATGTAATCTTTCCCCTTTAAAAAAATGTAACACAAGCTATGGTTATCTCAAAAAACAACGTATTTATTGACCTTCGAAAAATTGACTGCATGTCGACCAACAATATTATTTAACAATTAAAATTTGCTTCATATGTTACAAAAAAAGGATCGCCAAAGGTTTAGGTTATTCACAAAATAATAGTTACAATAAGGTTACATTACTTTTTAAAAAACTACTGTAAATGTTGAAAATGCCTTCCGCCGACTTCGACGCACTTATTTAAATTCGAAAAAAACTTATTAAAACTATTGACTAAAAATTCTTCAGGAATATTTTCTATTATGTTTCGGATATTAATTTTTAATTGCTCTAAATTTTGGGGAAGTGGACTATAACTCCTCTCTTTCACATATCCCCACAGAAAAAAATCTGGAACAGTCAAATCTGGTGAACGAGGTGGCCAGGAAATAGGGCCTCCTCTTCCAATCCACCGGTTTCCAAAAACGTTGGTCAGTGAATCCTTGGTAATGTTAGCATAATGTGGTGTAGCCCCATCTTGTTGAAAATAGACGAAATTCAATAGATTTTCTTCTTGCAATTGGGGATAAAAAAATATTTCCAATATCAACGTAAGTCAAGAGGTTACAGTTGGTTCATGAAAAAAAATGGCCCATAAATTTTTTGTTTTGACATACCACACCAGACTGTGACTTTTGGCGAATCTCTAACGTGTTCGTTATATTGTCGAGGATTTTCTGTTGCCCAAAACCTGCAATTATGCTTATTTACTTTTCCATTGAGGTGAAATGTGGCTTCGTCTGACATTATTAGTCTATCCAAAAAATGTATATTGTTCCTTACTAAATTTTGAATTCTCTGGCAAAATTCCACCCTTTGTGGAAAATCAGTTTCTTTTATTTCTTGTAACATTTGAATTTTGTATGGCTTTAATTTAAGTTCTTTTTCATGATTTATTGTACTGTAGTTTTAGGAATATGGACTGAACTTAAGATTTTCTTGTTGACAATGTTGGATCTTCCTGAGTTATCTCCAGAATTTGTAACGTTTTATTTAGCAAATTCTCATTGTTTACTAATTTCTTTTTACGGGCTAAAGATCCTGTACTCCAGAATTTTCTGTACCAGATTTTAATTGAATTTTTTGTGGGTGGAGCTTTATTAAACATGTTTCTAAATCTTCGCTGGGTTTCTTTTTCTGATTTGGTTTCGGCAAACATAATAACACATTTTCATTTGTTGCTTAACGAGAACATTTTGCGCTTCCTAATTAAAATAACTTGTCAAAAATGACCAACAATGGCTGACAATGAGGCTTGTTGCTGTTATGGAAACGAGATAACTTTGTTTCCACAGGCGACTTTTCAAAAAATCCTTTTAAAATAATATTCTTATTCGACATACAGTCAATTCTTTGGAGGTCAATAAATGCGTTATTTTTTAAGATAACCATAGCTTGTGTTACATTTTTTTAAAGGGGAAAAATTAAATTTTAAAAATATTGAAACATATACAGGGTGTTCCATTTAAAATAACAAAGTGGTCCTATATCGGAAAATCGGCCATTTTGTTTTTGAGCTAATGGAATGTCACATAAAAATGATAAAGATACGAGAATAAACTTTAAAGAAATATAAGTATATTTGCGAAAACCGCATCTTGATATCTTTATTTGTTCAAAAGTTATTCGCGATCAAAATGGGTCAAAATATGGACGGCCACCCTGTATATACACCGTGTTCAAAATTAAGTCGGCACTATTGCTAACTTTTTTAGTATAAGAGATACAAGTTAGGTTAAATTAGCAAAGTTGTGTACATTTTTACGCTGATTACAATAACGATAATAAAAAAACAAATAAACATCAGATGTTCGAGTTATTTACAAAAATATACTTTTTTTAAATGCAACACCCTGTATTTGTTACGTTAATTCGAAAGAAAATGTAATTTTCTATATAATTAGTTATTTACATTTTTTCCCTAAAATAAAAAATAGAGGAGTTATTTTAAGTTAAATGTATTTTTCCATAACTGGACGCAGGCAGCCATGGAATTCTTAAAATCGCATTTTTTGTACAATTTATCGTAGTATGCTATGACAAAAATAAAAAAAACAAAAGATAACATGTGTATCCGCCATAATGTTTTAGTGACAACTAGTAAATTATAAGGCAACAGTTCATTTATGCTACTGTTCTTTAAAATGCTGTCATTTGGAGAAGTTTGATATGATAGAATGCTAATAATTTCCCAAAAAAAAAATGGCATTAGGCTTTAGAGTGAAACTATTTTTCCAAAAAAGATATTTTTACTCCTTTATCAAATTTCAATCAAACAAAAGTGTTTCTTAAGCGTAGAAATTAGAAAACCTTTATAATTAATCAACAAACAGAAATTATTGTTTTTGGCATATTTAAAAGTTTTTTGTGAAAACCCCACGAGAGATTGTAGGTCAGATCTCGATCTATGCTAAGAAAGCATTAATAAAATTTAAAAAAAAAACATAATTATGTACCCCACAAATACAGACCCACACAAACTTTTTTGTCAGATGATTACAAAAGGCGTATAAACTTTTGCCAATGGTTTGTAAATGCTGCTATGGAAAATCCAAACTTTTTACGATTAATTCTTTGAAGCAATGGTACTAACTTTAGTTAGAGGCATGTTTAACCGAAAGAACCAACATTATTGGAGCATTGCAATCAAATGCGCCATCATCCTTTCAATCCACAAAGATGTTTTTGCTTAAACGTATGGTGCTGCCTCATTGGATCAAAAATGGACCTGTGTTTTATAAAGGATCTTTAACAGGCAAACAATATCTGAATTTAAATAAGTTTATGAATGAGAAATGTGTTTAAGGATTTATTGGATGATGCCAATATAGCCATTATTAGCATACTGTATTTTATTAATGTTACTTAGTTATGCGTTATTATCAAAAAAAAACTCAGTAATACGATGTTTATTATTTACCCAAGTAATTAGAAGGTTTGACAAATTATATCCTTTATGGCGGACTTTATTTAAATTTGGTTTCTGACATGCCGTACTACGATATAATTTGTCCATTTTTGGGGGCCTTGAGGGGTCATTTCCAGCCCTTTTCCACCTGTTAATGTTGATAAACTTTTTTTTTAAAAGCATCCTCAAAGACCCAAGAATTGCCCGACGAGGGAAAACTGTACAGATTTATTTACAGCTTTGTCCCTTTATTTACTGGACTATTGGATAATTAATTACTTACAAATATTTTTGATATTGAGATGCCTATTGCCAAAATATTAAAAAAGTGTGTTTTGAAATTTTTGTAAACAAATAAAATATTATTATTTTTTAAAAGTTTTACTTACTTGCATAAAATTGGTAAAGTGACCATTGGTCTTCACTTTGGTTCTAGGTTGCATTTTATCTACTTTTTCAACTTGAATGGGCGGCACCTCCCCATAAAGAGTAATTTCAGATCCTCTTAGACCACTACATCGTATGTCTTTTAGGGTGTGTCCATCTGAAATAAACAAAATGTTATATTACTTTTCTAAATTGTTAAAATGTAGTGCTTTTAAGTGACACTTTAGATAGTTATAGTATATTAAGTATTAAAGTTAGAAAGTGTTCCTTACTGGTTGAGGATGTGTTTTGGGAAAACCAGAGAGTTTAGATTTCCAAAAAAACCGAAAAAAAAAAAATGACCGTGATGTCTATGCTTTTTTTGCGCTTTAAAGCATTAAGTTGGTTAGGAATATAAAAATAAAAAAAATATATATTGCTAGGCATATTAAACACCTCAATCAAATACCTAGCTGGTAATTTTTGTTTGGTGTTTGGTAAGTTTGTATGACAAGAAATTTATTATTTGTCAATAGTGTCACATTTTTCAAAGCCTTCTCAACTTTAGTTCATTTAATTCAACTTTATGTGAGATATAATGCAGCAAGAAAGTGACGATTCTGATCCGGAGAATGCTTGGCAATTACTGTTTTAATAATAATATTTTGAAAAAAAATAAATAGGTCCATACTTCTTTTTTTGATGTTTACAAATTACTGATTGGAAAAATAAGACTTACCGATCGAACCCAAAAGTATGTACTTACCGATTGAATTTTAAACATGATAAATTAACCAACCAGTAAAGTAGCAATTTTCCCGCTCTCAATGGTATGTTAGTAATTACATTTTTTTCAAATTTTAAAAAGGGGGGCTTAAAGTAGGTGTAACATTTTTTGCTCTAACCCTTTAGTTTACTTGGTTCCACAAATGCTCTATGGGGTTAAACATACAGTGATACGGGGGGAAAGGCGTATGCCCGCCTGTTCAACCAAATTATCACATAAATATTTTTTTTTTAAGCATATGAATTTAGGATTTCCCAAAAAATTGCGTTTTTTTTTTAAAAAAAATTAAAATAAATATCATTTTCTAACAAATATTCCTGGATTTCAGTTTTTAAAATTAAAAAAAAACTGGTTTTTGTGTACAGACGGCTGAGGTAGCTTGCGTTATATGACAAAACATTTTTTTAATTTTTTAAAAAAAATTTTAAAACCGTTTTAAAAAATTCTGCACTTGTATCCTCTGATAATTGAAGCAAAACCCTTTTAAAATTTTTTTTCAGAAACAGCAAGCATTTTGGGGAAAAATCCGTCTTCTGAACTAGCGTGTATTATGGCAATGCGTTTTCCTTTTTTTGAAGGTGCTTTCGTCTGACAGTTTTGAGGGAATCAACCCATCCTTTGGTACTGTGGCGTGTGTATCGAACCATGTTTCATTAAGGTAAATTATGAATCTTTTTTCTAACTATACCTTTAATTTCTTGGGAAAATTAAATCTCCAAGTGCGTAATCTGTGCAATTCCTTTTTTCTTTTGTCTTTTTGCGGTATTTAAACCCCATTTTAAAACCTCTATGGGGGTGGCACGGCTAATATTTATATTGGTTTCTTTGTCACTTCTTTTTAGTTTATCCAGGGGGAACAACCCCTTTCATAAAGACAATATTTTTCCTTCTTATTAGGTCCTGATCACTTTTTTACGGTGAGATTGAAAATCACTCGTTTTTTTTTTTTTCAATTTTCCCTCCTTTCGATAATATTGGAGTTTTTGTAAGTAGACAGGTTTTTTTTTAAACTTCTTGTTTAATTTCCTCTACTGATTAAAGTTTCATAAAATTTTTACAACCTGTTTGCATCTAATGACAAATGATTTCGACACGAAAGTTATAAAACCCCAAAGCACAGTTAAAGGGGTTTTTTAAATGCCACTAAAATATTAGCCAAAAAATACCGAATGGTCAATACTCAAGAAAATCCGGCCCCCCCGCCATTAGAAAAATGGGTTTAAAAATAATAGGTAATAAAATCGTTAAAGGTTTTTGGGGGATTGTCCTCAAAACCTCACTTTTAAAAAGATTTTCCAATCAACCAATCAACTAAAAAAAAAAACATTTACTGCATTTTCGGAAACAGTAAAATAAGGTAATGTAGGTAAAAATAAAAAAACCCATAATGTCATAATTACTTGCAAGTACCATTTGAATGTTGTATTTGAATCTGCTTATGTTCGATTAAGAAAAACACCTCAAAAACAGTCAGTAACCATGGTTACAACTACAAAAAACGTATTTCATTGGCTTAAAAAGTCTAAACTAGAGACTTAGGGACTAAAATCACTTATTTATTTCTGCGAATGATGAAGTTTGTTGGTTAAGGGATCTATCTGCCTGAGAGCAACAACAACAAGTATTTTTAAACTCTTTCTTTTTAAAACTTTATCAGGTTTTGTATATTGATTCTTGCCCAATAGTACAAAATACATTATCAATCTGATAAGGATAATAAATATTTGATGTAGTGTTAGTAAAAAGACTTTTTATCTGTTGGAAATTCAATGTATGAGAAACATATCCGAATGAACAAATACATTTTAACTTGAAGAGCAAAGTCAATAAAAGTTTTGTATAAGGAAACGTTCTTTACAACAAAAAATAACTTATTTGTTTAATAAGGACGGGCAATTTTCTGCGCTCTAAAATTTAAAGGGTTTAAATTTTGCGGACAATCACTTTCATATGAATTAAAATTTATTATTAAATTTGACGCAAAATAAAAAAAATAGGATTCAATTTACACATTTTTAAAACTTAATTTTAACACTTCATTATCTATAAGAAAAACCAAATAAAACAAAATCTACTTTAGGAAGATGAAGAAATAAAAAAAATTCCATTTTCTGGCTCAGGTTTATGTAAAGCTGTTGATTTAAAAAGTTAATACTTGTAGGAAAAACGCCGAAAGTTTTTAGTAAGCACTACATTTTCTTTAATACCCCTTTTTGTTTTTTGTTGTACTTGTTGGATTCAAAATACAACTAAATTTTCACCCTTTTTACA